>BMAO01033010.1:0-21235 GCA_019973975.1 Trichonephila clavata
GGGTGTTCTTTAGTTGCACTAGTTTCGAAGCTAGATTACTACGAATTAGGCTTGTGTTGTGTAAAAATTTTCGTTACTGAACTTTAAAGGCATTTGAACCTAAAGTGTTCATTTATTGGGGTGGGGAAAATAATTCAAAATATCTTCGAAAGGATTCTTGATTTTAGTTTAAACTGGCTTGCATGGCTGTTGAATTTTATGTAATTACTAAGGCAAATCAACTTCATGGAAATCATGTATATTGTCATAGAAATGTCCCAGAAAAATTCCAAAATCAAAAGACACATCCTTATTGTCAGGAAAAAAAATTCTGCTATAAGTTAGGGATTAAAAAATGGTTTAAAAGGAAGAAAATTTTATTAAAACCTGTTATTAAATAAATATTGTTTTAATAAAGCTATAAGTTTATTTCCTGATTTGTGAAACATTTAAGACTTAAGAAATAAAAATATTAATAAGATTGGTGAAAAATTCCTTATAATAATAATCAAAACATTTTTTTACGATTGATAATTCTTGATAAAACAATATGAAATATGAATTTCAGTGTAATACACATATGAATTATATCACGAAGTTTTAAAATATCTCATAATGTATTGCTTTATTAGAATTCAAAACAGAAATCTAGTATTTATTTATCAATTTTTTTTCTTTTTTCTTTTTAAATAAAATAATTTATATTCCATTCATCTGTACACTCGGTTACTATCAAATAAAATCACGATTAAGTATTATAAAATATAAAACGTTGTTAAATAGTATTAAAATATCAGAAACTATTGATCGGATGTTAATAAATATTCTTCTAATAAATGGTCATTAAGAGTCCTTATTTTACAATTATATATTACTATTCACGGATTTGTTTCAGATCATATAAAAACTAGTTTACGAAAAAATAAAACATTTAAAAAAGTTGTAAACATTTCGCAATTATCTTTAGATTTCATTTTTACAAATACTAATGTTCTCCAAATTAATTTGAAAATTCTTTAAACTGAATCATTATTTAATTATAATATTGCAGAATAAATCTTTCAACAGAGACATACTCAGCTGTTATAGCTTTGGAGCACATATGGAGTTAGAGTGCAATTCCAAATTGAATAGCTTGTCGAAGTTTGTTTCACAGAATTCGGGTTATAGATTGAAGCATTTGGTAGACTGAGAGACCCATCATTACAATAAGGTCACTAGATTACTCAATACACGATGAACGACATATATACCAGACTGTAATATTGGGACCAGCTACTATTATCATGGAGAGATGTTCAACATCACGTTATTATATCATCTGGTTTGAACAATACATCAATAGTATGTAATTGGAAGAGAAAGCAGATTCCTTTGAAATGCAGTATTTTTAATTGTATTGATATCAGGAAATTAATCTTGAGACATGTGAATTGATGCAGATTTTCAAAAGATAAATGTTTCTTCGCAAAATAAAATATGAATAAACTCAGCATTGCATTTGTTAAGAATGGTAGAAATTCAAGAATAATATATTGTTCGAGTTAATTGGGGTAAACATATTTCTCTTTTTTAAGTTGGTATGTGATTACCAGTGATGACACGAACCACCTAAAACCAATCATATTTGTCTCGAAGTAGTGCGAAGGATCGGCATCTAGTAAAATTTACTTGTGTTTGGTTTTAGTGTATGGGTAGCTAAGTTGTGAGCCTTTCAGTGTGGCAGCTGGTCGTTATTAATTTGCGTTCAGTGTAATCCGTGTTAACATTTGCTTGTTCAAAGATAGATATTACTCCGAGGAAGCGTTCTAAAATAATAGTTCCTAAAAAAAAGCACTTGTATGACTGTAAGAGATATAACTACTGCAGTTGGTGTTTACAAAACGAATGTTTCAAGAATTTTAAGGACATTTCAGGATTCAGATAATCCTCTTCAAATATAATGGTGAAAATGTAAGCTCAAAGAAAAACTACTCCTAGAAATAATGAAATTCTAATAAGAAATAAGAAAATAAAACGAAGAAATTCAATAACACACAGATTGGAAGAAATTTATTGGGTTATGACGTTGAAATAAGTATCTGAACTGCACGAAAAAAGGCTTTTGGAAGGTGGCCGTATGGCAAAAAGACCAAGGAAAACACAATTTCTAACTCAAAAATGATGAAAAGTCTTTAGTATGGGCCAAAAATAACGATCATGGACCCTTAACAACTGGAAGGTGATTTCCAGTCATGAAACACATTAATTTATCCAGGGATACACATCAAGTGTAGTTAAAAGAAGGGATAGAGTAACTCTGCTACCAGATCATATCCAATGCACTTTAAAGCCCCCTTTTAAGCAGATATTCTGGAATTTTTTAACAACAAATGTCACTGAAAGCTTACTTTCTCTTACAAGCATGATGAATTTTGTCAAAAACGTAGGAATGTAACGTAGTAGATTGTTCCATTCATGGAAACATTTGAACAAACATTTCAACATGACCTGGCAATTAATCAAACTTCGAAATTATTTCAGACTTTTAATCGGAAACAAAATAATAGTGCTTTATTGTTCTGGTAATTCATCAAAACTAAATTATCTTGAAAAGTGGCGTATTTCCAAGAATCATTTAGCTCAGATAAATTGCATGACAGCAGAACAATTTATAAAAATGTTATACAGGTGTGGTTCCACAATGATGAAATTAAAAACATTGGCGCTACACTAAAGAAATCAATGCCGAGAGACGTATTGAAAAGGTCATTTCTGCTACAAGAGGACATACGTCTTACTAATATAGATATTTTTAGACTACTTAAGGTATGTAATGATTAAAAGATAAGTGTGTTGAAAAAATCATTTTTCCCATTAGTCCGAATTTATCCAACCAGTATATTAACATTCATTCTTCAAATTCAGTATTTAAATGAAATAGTTTGAATATGAAAAAAAAATTTCACAAGTATATAATTTTGTAATCCATAAATGTGTCATATTTTCATTTGAAATTCTACATCTAATGTAAATAGCAAGCAATTAAGTATACAAAGCTGAATTTTATTTTCTATACTAAAAATTACTCATGCAACCATGTAATACCATAATTTTAACCTGAAAAAAAAAGAATTCTTTGGAATGAATGAATCTCAAACTGTGGGTACCTCTGTGGAATGTTCCTCTTTGGAGGGGAGCATTAAAAATCTATGTGCGGGATGGGAGAATATCAAAGTGTCGAAAATGAAAGAGTATTTCAAACAATTATTAGTTTACTGAAAAGAAGAAAACAAATACGTTCTGAGCTACGAAAAGTCACATATATAATGCTTATCCTATTACTTATTAGTAACTTAAAATATTTATTACTTAAAAGTAACATATGGAAAAAATTAAGCACTTATATTGATAATTTTTATGGGTTACAGCCTTACCGAAAGGATTATTATTACTGCATTCAAACCATTGTCATTTTATGGGAAAGGGGGCATGAAGAAAATTATGATTTAAAATTGGGGCACAAATATTGAAAGTTCGTGAAAAGCAAGGTAAAAATCATTTTCAATCTAAATTTCTGATAACGTTAAAATGTGTATTTTTCTTCTCTTAAATGTGTTTTTCCCCATCTTTCTTGTTTTTTAAACATTCAGGGAAACAAAACTAGCATTTTTTTCTGTGATTTCTAGGATTTTGATGAAAATTTCTAAATGTTAAACAATGTAGTTATTTCCAATATTTAATTTAAAAAAAAAAAACCTTTAATATTTTTGTTGGTTGTAATCAGAACAGCAAACATCCATTCGAAATTTCATTCTTAAATCAAATTTAGGTGGAATTTTTTAATTGCTTTAGAAATATGCGGATCAAAGTGTAAATCAAATTAGTGTTTTTATTCTTCAGAATGTATGGAATGAATTTCTCCCGAATTAAAAAGAATCAACATTCTCCTAGACTTTCATCAACCGAAAAAACAATGAATTCCAAAAAAAATAGTAGTAATAAAAATAAAGAATAGGAAGAAAAAGAAGAAAAGGGAAAAAAAATACTAAATGTGTGTGTGTGTGTGTGTGTGTGAATTATCTCAATATTTCTTCAGCATTGTTTCAGTGAGTTTTGTACTTACTATGAATCTAGTCTTACTGAATTATTATGAACTGGCTTAAAACTATACAGATCGCACTATCTTACTTTAAATGGAAATAGAGAAATCAGGGTATTATAATCTTAGTTTTAAAATTAAGATTTAGAAATCTAGTGCATTTGTTAATATTTCTTGATTTATCTAATACATATTGACAATCATTCTTAAAAATTTACTCCTGTACTTTAGTTCTTCAAAAGTATTGTTACATAGATCGAGATTCGAGGATTTCATGCAATCAGTTTCAAAGCGCAAAATAGTTCTTCAGGAGCTATGGAAATTTATTTTGGAAAAGAATTCCTTAGAAATACAGGGTACATCAGCAATATTCCTAGAATTTATCCCGAAAGATCTTCACACATTTTGCATTACTCAGATACAACTAACAGTGTCTAGAATACAAGTATGTTAAAGGATATCCACAAGCACACCTGCTCATCCTGTTCAACAATTGAAGTAATAACTAATATCTAGGCGACTCTTCAATGTGCAAAACAATAGTACTTAGTTTCCGCAAGCGACTTCCTTTTCATAGTCTGCACAGAGTTTTCGAGAAAACACTGCTTACGTCAATGATTGTTTATATTAGTAGTTTACGTAGTAATTTCCAGAGACATCCATATGGGCCCCATAATATTACAAATTTAGCATGATATAAATACACTGGAGGACTATTGAATTAGGGACAGCAAGGCTAAGCAAATTGTGCAGCGCTGCGCATCATTTGCGCGCAAGTGAGATTGCTTATGATAATTCATATATAGCGCGTACGTTGGCTGTTCTGAATTAATTGTTGGAATTGCCAGTAAATTACCTGATTTACACGCCTTTGATCACAGACAAATCGTAGGGCGTCGCCATTCAATTTCCGAAATCGTCCTATAGCTAGAATTTCCAAGGTCCACAGTGTAACAAGTATATCACGAATATTTGGATGCTAGACAAAAAAATTGCTATCAGGCTAACTACAAAGGACAATTAGCCTTGACAGTGCGTGGTGGCTCAGGCGTATTGTATGTAGCCAAGGAAGCTAAACAATAGCTCAAATTACCACCCAGTAGGATGACGGTGCCATTCATACAGTCAGTAAACGGATTGTAAAACGCTTGCTTCACCTTATGGGATTCGAACGCCGTCGACCTACGATAGTATAATTGCTCAATGCTCGCAATCAAGCTGCATGACTTGCCTGGACAAGAGATTAAACTTACTGGAGTGTAGAGGAAGGAATGGAAACGTGTAGCATGGACTGATAAATCACAAAACCGACTACTTATCGCCGACGAAAAGCTGAGAATATGGCGTCAGGTTAAAGAAGCCTTGGATCCTGTATGTCAGGTTGGAACTGAACAAGGGCATAGTGGATCAAATATGGTCTGGGGTATTTTTCGTTGCTCTCTTTGGGATCTTTGGAGAGTGTACCAACTTCCCTCAAAGCAATTCGGTGCGTAGAGTTGTTGGGTGATCATTTCCATCCGTTTATGCTGTTCTGTTATCCGCAGGGCAATGACTTTACCAAAAAAGACAACTGTAATCTCACAAGTTCCGATTGGCTACTGGCTGGTTGGATGAGCATTCTTCTGACTTTTCTGTCATAAATTGTCCAACTAGAAGCCCAGACTTATATCTTTTTGAGGATCTGTGTGACGTTTTGGAACAAGGCGTGAAAGACCATCATAGAGCACCAATGAACCTTACAGGATTAGGGAGAGTTTTAGACAATATTTGGCAAGTCCTTCCCATGGAACGTTTCCAGAAATTTGTTAAATCTATGCCTCTTCGTGTGGCACCCATTATCAAGGTCAAAGGAGGCTCAACTCGTTTCTTGGTAGGAATCTCTAGTTCAACGGTATTTCAGTGAAAAGCAGAAAGTAATATTAACGTATAACGCATGTAGATATAAATTATTTACACTATTTTAACCATTCCTTACTCAAAATTCTTAATAGTATTTTTTCTAGAAATCCCGGTTACCTTGTTGATTTTAACATATGCATAAATCAAGTACATATATATCGTCAATAGAAAAGTTGACTTTAATCATATTATATAGTTTTTAAGTCCCTCTTAGAAATTCAAAATGAATAATGAGAATGAAATAAGCTTAGTAAATTATTAAATTAGTTATAATATGAATTCCCATTGCTTACACTATTGTTCAACATCAAAGGGTAAGGATTTCTTCACCATATATATATATATATATTTGTTAAAATCAATTTGATTAATCAAAAGCAAATTCTTATTACAATATAATCAAACTTAATTGCTCTCAAGATATAAAATTTAGGTTTTTTACTTTCTAAATAATTAATCTAATGTTAAAAATGTTTCGAGAGCACAAAATATGAACAATTTTCGACTAGAAATAATTCTTTGAGGTTAAAATGAAATAATTTGATTCTTTTACACATTTTTTATAAAGAAATAAAGTTTCAAAAAAGTATAAAATGTCTAAAATATAATCATAATTTTAAAAATAATAAGCACATAAAATATATGAAAATTTTTGTAAGAAACAAATAGTAAGTTTTACAACGCGCATGATATTTTCTGAAATAATAATTCTAATTACTAGCAATAAGTTGATTTATAAAGTCAAATATATCCTTATTAGATGTAGCGATTAGATATAAAAAGAATTAAAAATAATATTTTTAAAAAATAAAAAAAAGTACATTTTTAAAATTTTTTCAAAAAATTTAATTTTTTTGAAATTTTTCAAAAAAATTACAAATATGTAATACTATAAATAGCTAGGATTTAAAGATTATGATAGAGTTTATAATTCTGTAAAGTTTTATGCATCAAAGTATGATAGTTTTTGAAACGCAATGCGCGTAAGTGAAAAAAACACAAACTGAGAAAAAAGGCTTTAAAGTTTTAAATTGAATTTGAGAAAATAAATTTTAAAACTTACATGCTAAAATGCTCCAGGATCATAGGATATGCTTTCCTGTTCCTCAAACAGCTCAATTTCTGCACTCTTTTAAATTTTTTTTATCTCTGCGAGCTTCAAACGATGACGTTGAGCTCCTCTTTCTTGACGTAAAGATTCGACGATTGTCACGTTCAGCCAGGGACACACAAACATTTTTGTTAATTTTTAAGCCAAATTTCTCTAAAATAGTAATAAGTATTTGATTTCCATCATTAAAAATGCTGGTTGCTATATTGCAGCAATCTCTGCAATCTGAAGGCTAGAATCAATCGTCTTCGGACAAAACTTCCAGATTAATGAATTTAAACTTTCATTAGGATTCTGTGTCTTACCTCCTAATCATTTATTCAGGAGTGCCAGATGAGATAAGTCTGCAAATACAAGCTTAATTACATCCCGAACAGCTTCGCAACTGAGGGTTTGTGTTTATAATTTTGTGAATTATTATTAATTGCGGCATTATACTTACATTATGTATTTGGATTTGTAGGACAAAATCAGTGCATCGGTTCATCATCGGTGCTGCAAGAATGACCCCAAACAGCCCAAATGGCTCTCCGCATTTCCTTTACACTAGTAGAATTACATCGAATAGCATTACCATAGTAATGCGCAAGCTTATCAATTAAACTATCAGTTAACCTACCTTTACCGCCTATAGTTTTACCATCAGATAATTTCTTCTTACCATATACTAATTTAAGCTTCCTAAGTCTTGTACCCATTCTCTTTTGCACATGGCTTACACATTCTATTTTCTGAATAAGATGGTCATCGCCGTATAAATTGTTTTCAGAAAGGGCATTGAATGTTTTTGTGTCGCCATCTCCTATGTAGTTCGAATATTTCAGGTTGTGAAGCTTTTCTGATCGATTAAAAATCCTCAACATCCCGTCAACCTCCATCTTACCAGCAGAGCCAGAATGATTTTTTCTACGTGAAATCTTATGCGCTCTTTGCCATTTATTGTACTTGATACCAAACTTTACCCCTTTATAACTGTCGCTTCATTTGCAAAATGAGGACAACACTTCCCTATCTAAAACCTTACCTGTTTCGGCCCCATTAGAGTACATACTTCAATCAACGATGAATGTCCTCTCGTCTTCCAGGTCCCATCACCACTTATCGTTAAAATGTTATCAGGTAACGAAGAATTTTCTTCGACAGCTGCCCTGTTCATGCTTTCTTCGGCGACTTCCTTCATAACAAGTGTAAGTTTATTATTAATAACATCATATGATTTTTGTTCAACAGGATTAGGAAGACTCATTACAGAACAAAAGGTTTTTAATGACTCTAAACCTTGACCTATGCATCCCATTGCTAAAATAGATCTTCTGTTAATTTCTGGAGCATTATTTTTATTCCCAATGTTTTCACAGCTTGAAAAAGTACAAATACTCCACATTTTTTACAATGTATTTCAAAATTCGAACATAAAACACGAGTGGATTTTTCATTAATTGTTAATGGTTTATGACATTTTAAACAGCATGATACTGACAAAATAGAGCTAAAGGTTTAAATAAAATCAAAAATACGATATTCTTTGAAGTTTTCACTTACCTTAACAAGATTTGACTTTAATGAAGTCTGAATTCGTGAAAGTTTTTTACTAGAAGCATTTTTCGTTTCGGCACACTTACTTGTACTTTTCATTTCTACACACTTCCTCGTATCTTTCATATCTGTAACATGTGAGTCACTTACCTTTAAATATTTATTTCCTCTAAATCTTTTCTTGGGGCATTGCCCAGCGATTTTTTCAGAATAAAACAACAAATATCTTCGCTTTAGATAAGCGTTTTAAAAAAGGTGTGCTAAAGTAAACACAACAGAATCAAAACACAGCAGAATGAATGTGTTGAGTTGCAGGCTTCCTTCTGATCAACTCAAGTGCTTAAAATATTTCATGAGGCTTATTAAAAACAGAAAAATGAAAGGTATGCATAAATTTAAAAATAAATGGTCGTGGCATGTGTCCATTTAAAAGTTATGACTAAATTGCTGTTTGCAATTTTTTGAATAACTTTCGAAGTTTTTAGAGTATTGTCACGTGGTTAGTATCAAAATATTCAGAAAAAAATGAAGAACAAAATATATTTTTTTCGAAAATTCGAAAAAAAAAATTGTTAACACCCCTCAGACCCCTTTTAATAGTCTACACCAGTAATCTTCAAACTTTGTTCTAGGGACACCTGAGGGTTCATGAAACATATCCAGGGGTTCCATGAGTCAAAATAATAAATTTAAAAAAAGGAAAGAAAGAAAAATTACTTATACATGCTTACAAAAAATAGTTCTAATTTTTTTTTTTGTGTGTGTGGAGTTTGCATGACTACAAGTCGACCACAATTCAATCCTGTTATACCCAATGTAAGTCCTGCGTTTCTAAAGGGGAAAAAATTAAAAAACAAGTTCGATGCCATACAACCTTTCTTTTTAGTAATTTATGCAAGTTTTATTATAATACAAGAATATTAAAACCTTTTCAGGGCGTTTTTCACGTAGTGGAACCAAAGCGCTAATAGGACGCAAATTTCGTCTTCGTCTTCGTTCCATATTTTCTTGTACCTTTTTCTCAGCAACCAATTGACCTCGGGTTTCCGGCACTTGGTAGCATTTGTGCCCTAGATGAGCCGAATCATATTTAAATTTTCCCATAGTTTTCCCGAATTTTCCTATTGCAAAATACAACATGTGAAAAACGCGCTAAAATTACTTGGCCATGCCAATGATTGATATCTTGTTTTCCTTATATGGACTCCCTAAATGGCGAATCTTCTATTGTCTATGAACCTGTGTTCCTCAAAACAATTTTATATTCATTAGTGCAATGTTTTGCAAATTTAAATGGAAAGGAATTAACTGGATTAAGACGACAGTTTAAAAAATTTTACAATAAATCACCTTTTTCCATTTGTTAAAAAAAAACACCTAAAAGAGAAAATTTACAAAAAAATAATATCTAACAGCTGAAAAACCATAGTTTCCAAACTAGAAAATAAAGCTAGGTTGTGCAAATCAGAAGGCTTCGTAATGATGCGTAATGGAACCCTTATTTACATATCAATAGATTTGACATTAAATTTTAAATTTAAGCAGAAACATCTCCTACATTTTAGGCTACAAATTTGTAGAATACAAAAATAAACGTTTCTAACACAGTTATACACATTTTAATTCCTTTCGAGGTAATATATGTATAAATATTTCACAACATGTGTGGCAACAAGAGCAAAATATATCAACAATTTAACACAGAATATGAAAGGCGACTGCCGATAGGTTCAAAAAATCTAAACTTCAAAAGTTTATGTAAAGTAGTTAAATATAGTATTGTGTAAAGTTTATGTATTGTGTATCTTAGTTAAATAAATTGCAAAGTTAGATGACACCTGGAACATAAATTATTGCTATTAATAAGTAAATGACATTAATATTATGTAAAAAGTAATAATAAAAATATATCTTTTTTTCTTAGTGTATCTATAACAAGCTCATTTACTTTATACATTACTAGCTGGTATACCCGTTCTTCACACGGGTAAATTGAAAAATTAAACAATACAGATTAAAGAATGAAGAAGTTTTTAATGAGTTAAATCTACGTGAATTACAAATTAAGCAAACAAAAAAAAAGCTTTTTGCATATCTCAGCTGGACAAAAAATCATATTTGCTAAATTTTAAGTGTAAAGGTCTAATAGCTGATCAAAAGGAATTTTTTTTATTTATAACACCCCCGTAACTTTGTTGTGGGTGGATTTTTGAAAATCACTTCCTAAGCTGATCTCTGCTCAGAAAAAGTAACATATTGCTACAAATTGTGTGTAATGAACGCTTAAAGTAGTGTAAATGATTTATATCTAGATCTGTAATACGTTAATATTATTTTTCGCTGCATTTAATTCAGGTTAAAATTGTAATATACTCTTGTTTTTTTATATTATAAGGGCTACAGAGCCAAGTTGCAATGATTTTTGGCAAACATGTTTACAACTTGATGATTGATTGAACAGTGCAGAATTTGATATGAGTTTGCGCCATCTGGACGGGAACTATAATAAAGAGGATAGCTTAAAAACTTTATGCACAAAAATAATACATATACATGCCAATTTTCGTAGAGATCGGTTGAACGGTGTTGAAGTGAAACGAGGTCATATTTATATATATATATATATAGTTTTAAGGCTTACATATTCTTGGATGGTGTACTCCGTGAAAACGCTATACTTTTGAGGGTTCCGTGAGTCGACATTGTTTCAAAACCAATGGTCTACACCGTCGAAAGTTGCCACTGCAGCCTAGTGGCAAAGGTCATGAACTCGTGGTTGGCATGTAATGAATTCGAGCCTTGTGCCGCTGAAGATATTTCAAAGAAAGTGGGCTGATGCACGTTAAATTTGTAGCGGCTAAACTTCTTTATATTGGAGTTACCCTCAGTCGTCGGCCTCGTCATTTAATCATGGTTAAAATTTACGAGGTCATTTTCTAGTAGCCCTTGTTCAGCTTTCGAGTTCGACGTAGCACGGTAGAATAAAACTATAGAATATATTACTTATCATCCTGAAGCTCTCAACCCATCTTTAAGAAGAAAAAAAATAACCAATTAATCATCTTTTTTTTTACAATTAGAAAAGGAAATTTGGAAGTAATATATTTGATTTATCAATACAATTTACTTGTAAGAAAATATTTAATGAATTATTAAAATTCAAAAACGATGTTAATGTAAAACGCAGTGTGGCGTCTCTCGAACTGTAGGACGCTCCCCCTACTGGGGCTATACTGATGCCAGCATGGAATTTCTGGAAGCGGCGTGCTCATTGAGACACATAATGGTATACATTTGACATCAAGATTAAGAATATTAACTACTGGTCTGCTCTTAGGTTTGAACTTCCTGGAATTTATTGACACTGCTTCTGACCTTGTTTTCAGAGACATTTGGATTTTAACTGACAGCCGTGCTTCTATACAGCACCTTTCTCGTTCGACAAATGTTGGGGATATGACAAGCCTAAATATTCCGGATATTGTGGTTAGATGTTCTTCTAGAAACTCGATATACTTTCAATGGGTCTCCTTCCATACTGGATTGAATGGTAATGAGATAACAAATAGTTTCCCCAAGAGTGATTGCCACTGTTGACATATAGCAGGGTGACACTTATCTAACTTTTGCTGAACTCTTTAAAGTTTTAGAATTGAATGCATTTTGGAGAATAACCCCCGCTCACCCTTGGTATTTGGGGGGAAAACATCGTTGGTGTCACCAACTTAATATTCCTTGGGATCATCAGACGACTCAACCACATTTTTTAGTGGCCACATCAAATCTCTTACTTTTCAACAGCTCCAGAGAGTCTTTCCAGAGGGTCATAGGGGCGAGGCTTATCAGTCTCCCCCAGTCATTATCTGAATTGTTTGAGTTTTGATTTGAAGAGGTTTATGGAAATCATATTTTATTTCTGGACTTTTTGGAGTATTTTAACTTTAAGGAGATGATGTGGGGACTCCATCTGGGATAAGAAACAGCAACATATATAATATTATATGCAAAATTGAATATATTGTTAATTTGTACGGTTTATAATTAAAGTCATGTAAGAGCTTTAGCGTTTTAAGGTATATTATTATTGAACTTAATACATTGTTTTTGTTGAGAGGGATGGGGGCTATGGAAATTATGCTTGAGAACTGGGTCGCAAATATGGAAAGTTTGAGAATCATTGGGATAATGCACTACTTCAAATTAATTTTCTTTTAATTCTATTCATTTAAATAAATATAATGTTCAGTCATAAAAATTCGGAAATAAAACCATTTTTATACTTTCTGAATAAACGTTATATTTCAGAATTTAATGCATGGTTTCTATTTTATTTTTCAACCCCTAAGTAATTAAAATTATTTTATTGTCGTACGCTAGTCTTTGTTTTTCTTTTCTTTATACCCCCTTGTGTTTTGTGTGTGTTATTCATCTTTTTGCCTTCAATGTACCCTTATTAATTCATCCGCATTGAAAGAGCTAGTGATTTCATTTTTGATAAACATACAATTTATAAGATTTTAAAAAAACAAGTAAAATGCAAGAAATATCTATAAGTTTTCTTTTTTTGTGTGTGTGTTTCCAGTGCGTTAAAAATTTTGAATATGAAATCTATATCTATTTAACTTAAAAATTCGCAGCTCATTTATTTTGTTAGTTAGTTTTCTTATTAACTAAAAGAAAGTTATTTTTTTTTATTTGTTTCAGGTCGAGATTTCAGTTATACACAAGTTTTTCCTGAACTGTAAGAAAGCATACAGATTTTAAAGTAGTTAGATTTACAGCGAAGCTTATTCTTGCAAAATACTTATCCACATATTTCTGTTACCCGCATTATCTTTCTCTAAATATACTTAATTATAATTTTTTTTTCAAATCAACCGAAAGCTGGCCGCAACCGGTTTGTCCGTACGCAGTGCACTGATATTTTCTTCTTTCTATTTTTGAATTGCACATTGTTTTGATTCTTATGTTGAGATAATAGTTGTAATTACCATGATGTTTGTCCGTGGTAGTGTAATACTTCTCATCCGGGATTTTCTTTGTGGTAAGGGCGGACATTTTTCATTAAAGGCAGAAATTCAGATTCTTGAAAATATTCGATAAAGAACAGGGATGAGCGATGCAGTGTGAACATTATTGCTTCAGAAGAAGAAATTGAAATGGAAATATAATCTAAAAAAGTCGGTGCTATCTCTGCTCCATTGTAATGCAAGACTTAGCATTGCACCATGCTTCAAATTATGAGTGCATATACGAGTATATATGCATAAACACACAAAATCCTCAACCAATCATGAAACTGTTTTATACATAAGGGATAAATTATTTTAAGATATATGAAACATTCTTCATTGCATACAGAGTGTACTTATAAAAAGCACACATTTAGGGGTTTTGTGATCCACGATTATAAAACAAAAAAATAGTGTGAAAACGTTAAAATTTAAAATTAAAATAAAATACTTCAATTTCGCTTTCTGTAAATATTATGCTTATTTATTCAATAAAAAATTTGTCTTTTTTGGGAATATTTTGGGCAAATATTTTGACTGCTTAACGGGTTAAATTAGTTCATTATTTTCACAAGTATATCTTTATAATTATCTATCATTTGGAGAGGAATGATATATATATATATATATAAACAATATAGTTTTCTCCGTATGTATATGATACGAACTTAGAATCGATAAAATTAAAAGAAAAAGTCTATGAAGTGGTATGGGGCTCCAGCAGTGTTTCGTGATTTTTATCCCTTTCCCTTTGACCGGATGTCAAAACATTCCTTAAAGTAGGGTGCGTCAAGACACCCCCGGGGACGGTAGACTCATAAAGTATATTAAGGGTATTACTACGCGTTGAGTCTCCTCCAATTAAGCAGGTTAAAAAATCAGAAAGAAAGAATCCACGCATTGATATTGGTGCAATGCGGTGGAGTTTATAAGGATACGCACTCGAAAATCAGGAAGATTTTGAAGTTTTTTTCTTCCCTCCCTTAAGTCAGACCGAAATTAGGTTCGAGACGAAAGGACTTGCTTGAGCCCCTTGGAGACCCCAGTATCACTGACCTTCATCTTTCAGATAAGTGGTTATTTTCTGTATTTTATTTAGTATCACATTAATTGCTTAATAAATATGATTTCTTTAAGTTAACAAACGTATTTTCATTTTTCATTCCATTTAATCTTAAATTAAGAATGATGCGAAATACAGGAATCTGGGTTATAAGTAAAATAACGTCGCATCAGAAGGATCACTATTTATTTCCTAAGGTACATGTATTTTGGATACATTATCATCTTGAGTTAAGGAACTATTTAACCTTTCCATATTTAAAATGCTGCTAAACTCATTTGAAAAAGAAACAGTTTGAAAAGAAAAACTTTAAACGTTTCCTTGTGTGTGTGTTTTTGGTTAACTTTTCTACTTAGAGCCTTTATTTTTTACCCATCCAACAAAAGAAGAGAAAAGTTACTTCCTTGGTTTGTTGATGGATTTTAACCCACGTAAATAAGAAGATGGAATTTTAAATGTTACAACATAATTGAGGAAATACTTGTGGTACGACTAACTTAGTTTTCTTTTCATTTCATTCAGCTGATCGTTTGTATCTTTTGTAAAATTGAATAGCATCTGATTCTACTTAAGTTAACGTCGAAATGCTCCAGAAAGAGAATGGAAGAAATATGAATTGCTATTGGCTCAAAATGAAAAATGGATTGATTATCAATTCAGCTTAAATTTTAAAAATTAAAAAAAATAATACTTTTTGACGATTTAAATAAAAATCTGTGATTCTCTTTAAATTCATAATGATACTATTAAAAACTAAAACTCAGAACAAGTGTTAAAAACTTGCTGAGAACATTTTTAAATCCAAATTTGTTTTCTCAAACGAAAATGCATTGTTCCTTGATTTCAAAAGATTTCATGCATACAATTATTTATATTTATGTCGATTTAAATAGCCTGTATTGATTTTCCAGTTTGTTGCAAAAAATAAGTATTTAATTAGTGATTTTTATTAAATAAATATTTGAACTTCGAGATATGATACAAATACATAAAATTATTTAATTTTGTAAATTTAAATGAAATAAAAAGAGAAAGGAATCCATTTGAAATCATTCTATGTAATCATGTACGTTAGTTAACTCTGGTTTGTTGGTTGGCAAGAGTGGCAACTGTTTGAGCTTGTATCAAATGTAGGACTTTAAAGAAGGAAAAAAAATATTTAAATGTGTTCTGTAGGAAGATAAATAACTTACGTAACAAAAATAAGCCAGTGCAGTTGTAATAACCTAAAACATTTTCTGTGAATACATTAAACGTGATACCATTTACATGATCACAGAATCAACAAATCTCTCAAGCAACGATTCCTTGTCAGTTGACCTTTTTTTCTGATTTAATACAGGGAATTTACATAATTCTAACATAACATTTTGAATATACCAACGTAAAAGTTATAATTAATTTAGTTTCAAAAATAAATGAGAATCTCGTTTACAATTCACGACATTTTTAATGATGTCAGAAGATCGGGTACTGCATTAATTTGACTGCCTCCTTTTGTTTAACGTTTTGTTGAAAAATGGAAATTTTTCAAAATCCATAAAAAATATTTGTAGAGAAACAAAAACAATACTTTCATTTTACTAAAAAGACTGTTCCCCCTAGACTATTAGCAAAACGCAAAATGTATCTTATTTTGTTACTAGTTAATGGATTATATAAATACATTTTATGTTGTTTTTAAAAAAATGTATTTTATTTATGTACTAATTTTCTACCGTCTATATATATAGTTCTGACATTTTATTATTTTACAAAAATTAGAAAATTGCTAAAATATTATTCCGAACACAAATTTCCTCTTTAATTTGCGGCAATGTAGTACATGTTTTTTTTATTAATAATAAAATTGCTTGAAAAATGATGTTATTTAAAAAAAGACACATAATGAATAACATTCGTATATTGAAACCAGCTCACTATTAAAGTTTTCATTGTTTATAAAAAATTTTTTGCTTATTTTTTCAATTACCTTTAAAACGTCTGGAATGATCAATCGTAGGTTTTTGTTGTTTACGGAAACAAATTTTATTTTATTTACCTTTACATTGTTCAACTTTGTCGGTGTTTTTATTACTTTCGCCCGAAATTTTATTATCAGTATTTATTTAGAAAGGAATTGCATTAAAGGCCAAAAATGTACACTGTAATTCGTTTTAGTACTTTTTTTTTAAGAAATGTGTCAGAAAAGATGTGATTATGTACTGTGCAAGGGCTACGTATTCTTTACAGAATGATTACTAGATTTTAAATCAAAAAAATAAATCGCTAAAGTATAAGGATTATGTCTAATAATGTTTCTAAAAATGTGATTCATTTAAAGAGAGATGTGGTGATAAGACTAAATAAAGGCTATTAATTAAAATAAAGAGAGTTTTTGCTTTATATTTAAGCCTAAACAGAGATATTTATTTCAAACTTCTAATACAAAACTACTGCTTAAAACGTAACTGTCGATTAAAAGTAACGCTATAAGCTCCCCAGTCCCAACATTTTCCACAAAGGCGCACGTATGCGGAGCATTAGAATTAAAAGAAAAGGCATAAAAAATTATAAAAAAATTTGAAGTAAGCAAAATCTTTGCAAACATTATCAAGGTTATTTTGTTACATTCTAAAGCCTTCAGAATAGTTTTACTGAAAGCAGTGCGAAGAAAAAGATAGCATTATGGAAAGACATATATACACGTCTAAGGCATTTTTTCTCACGGGTTGAGCAAAACGCATATATACGCGGTGGCATTTAAGGAGTTAATAACATAGTTATGTGGGTTTCAGCCGAAAAAAATAAAAACCAATGATTATTTAATATGAAAAGATAAATCAACCAATATATTGGGTAGGCTTAAATTAGACACAAATGATATACATTCTTTACGATTCCAAATAACATGCTTTTATTACACTAGAGATCCCTCATCAAGAGAAGCTAGCGCACGTTAAATTTATCAAGAGTCAAAATCCTCTCACTGGTGTTTGAGTCATGTTATAAATTTCCACTTCAAGTATAGATAGCCCTTGTGCCTTGATTGTATTTCAAAATTACGATTCATTAATCAATATTCTTTATGTTTGTATGCCTAATATTAATAAACGACCAGTCAATCAACCAATTACAATTATCAAAGAAGAGAGTCTGTACTAACAATTTTGAGTTGTAATTAAAATGAATAATGGTGGTATATTTTGGGATTTGTTTAACTATTTGTAGAATTACGTTGAGTAATGTAAAAAAAAAAGAAATGTTGAATGCTATGATTTAAAATTTAATTTATTCTACTTTTAAATGATATTAAAAAGTTATACACATAATAGTAGTTAAAAAGGTTGTAATAGAAAACTGTAATAAAGAATTCTAACTTTCAGACAGAATAGTTTATCACTTAAATATATTAAGTATTTTATTTCTACCTAAATTTCAGTATATTCAGTATTCAGTAATAGAAAACTGTAATAAATAATTCTGACTTTCAGATAGAATAGTTTTTCACTTAAATATATTAAGTATTTTATTTCTACCTAAATTTCAGTATATTCAGTATTCAGTAATAGAAAACTGTAATAAATAATTCTGACTTTCAGATAGAATAGTTTATCACTTAAATATATTAAGTATTTTATTTCTACCTAAATTTCAGTATATTGTTGCATAGCACATTTATAAAAGATACACTTCTCCACATCCTTTATAAAGAAATTCTAAAAATTAGCAATAAATTCCTGGAGTATGTTCTAAGTCTCCAATTTATACAGTAACATCTTTGCTTAAATAAAGATCATATTAGGGAATCAAAATTATTTCTCCTGTATTCCCAAACATAATTTAAACTACATATTAGCAGAAGAAGTCCTACAAAGGGATCAACACATTATTCATTTCTCAATCGTTACTACCTTTTTTTTTTATCTATTCTCCATTAAGATAAGATCCAATTTAAGACGAAAACTTCTTTTCCGGTTTTCTACTTTTCAAATTCCCAACTCACTATGAGATCTAGTCTGCCCTGAAATTTAAATTTTATTTTTCTCTTATTTTCTTTCCGCTTTTTCTCAGTAGGCCAAGAGTTTTTCCTTTCAATTAGTACTTAAGAGTCGGAGCAAGAGAGTAGGAGCACAAAGATAAAGAAGTCAAAACGAAGAATAGAATGAATTCTTGCGTTTTCTTTTATTTCTGCTTCTTATATTTGCATCAATCATGTCGAATAGGCGAAAGGAACTAAAAGAAAACATATTTCAAGAGAATTGTTAAATTTTCTTAATAGATGTATTTTATTAAGATACCAGTCTCCACAGTCAGCAAAGTTTAATCGAATCTTGGGCTTGATTCTCACTTTCCTTAAATATAGTATCATGAACAATGTAAGGGCCCCGCCATGTATTTAGATTTGAGTGAAAATTAATCAAGTGCTTAGATGAGGTTTAGACTTCTTTATCTGTTACTTCAGCAGAATTATACATCCAACATTCTATAACCATTGCTTATTAATAGAAGTATGTTAGCTCAACTTGAGTCAAAACATTTTTTTCATTTTATTAACCCCTTAAGTGCTCCAGGCGTATTTACACGTCCTGCTAAATTGGTGCCTTTAGTGCCCCAGACATGTGTACGCGTCTTTCCAAAGGAGAACCTTTCGCATTGTGCTAGTCTGTTTAAAACTAGTCCCACGGCTTTGGAATATTATACAACGACATTGGCAGTGCTTCCAAGGAATTTACTTATTTCGGAGAAAAGAAGGAGGAAAATTTGAAAGGAAGAACGATGAAATTCATATCTCTGCAGTGTTCCTCTTGTTTTTTACTTGGAGTGTGCTCTTTTCTATAACATATTTTCTCTAATTTTCGCGTAATTTGTGTAATAGGAGCTTTTTATTGTTCGATTCGAATAAGTCTGTCAGCTGTGTATCTTTGTACGCCATCAATGAGCTGAATGGGATGCTGGTTTATGTGTTCACCATGTCTAAAAATATATCACACAACAAATAAGTAATAATTTTTTTAATATATTTTAATTCTAGACATTTAATTTTGTTTTTGCTTTTTTGTTTTATTATTTTATCTTTTTTCTTTTTTAAAAGTGAAAGTAAACAATTTTTAGGTTGAAAAACACGCTACTTCTTTCCCCCAAAAAACCGCGAATAACGCGAAACGGTGGGAATGGGGTTGCATTTCTTAGCTTTTCAATCGGCAGTTAAGGGGTTAAACAAAGAAAAGAGCATAACTTTTTTTCAATTTTTTGTAACATTTGATATATGTATACCATCTACATTAATTTATATTAGAATTTATAATAGAGACTTAAAGTATTTGATTCAAGAAATACATTTCAATAATTAATTTTCAGAACGACAAATTGTTACCGGTTTTTTCGAAACTTTATTTCATAAAAACCAAATTTAGTTAAAAATGTTTGCATATGTAACTACTTAATCACAATATAGTATAAAATAAAAACTTAGGTGCGTTTCTTATAATAAATTTAAAACCGTTATTTCCTTAGCGAATATTTTCGTTTTCAAATGCCATATTGAGTGCATTTGTTTTAAAGAACGATATTTTTGAAAAACTTATTACAGTCGAATTACTTGTCATGAATATTTTACAAATTAAGATAATTCGACTTGTTGCAATGTAGTTATTGCAATAGGCAGTTATGTACAAATATTAAAATATTTCCTTAATTACTTAGGATTATATTTGAAAGAAAACTATATTAATCTTCTTTTCGATTCATAAACTGAACTACTTAAAAACTTATTTAAATAAATAAAATTAATTTATATGTAACATTATTAACGGAATTTTAAATAACCTTATTTTAGTCGAACTTATTTTATTAAATATATTGATAATTTTATGCAACACTTTACGATCCCATGGTATTTTTCAGTACCACCATTTGGCGTGATTACTCATAATATTAAAACCATTGATATAAGGCATTGCTTTTTATTCTCCAGTAACTTATTTTTTAATATGCAGAAGGTAAATTTGTGCAGTAGTAATCTTTGCCTTCGATGGCGAGATTGAAGCTATTAGTGTAGCGGTCGCGCAACTATCACTAAGAAGCTTTGAGTTTGTCGAGGCTGTAATCTCTTTTCCAGCTCTAAATCGGCATTACAAGCTATATTACAAAATTACCCTTGTAGTTCAAAAATAATTTTAAAAGGCTGATCGTTCTCTCTTAAAATATTTTCCTCAAAAAATTTCTTTTCAGTGGATACTGGGTCACACATTGTAAAATTACTGTTAAGGGATTTTGCTACGAAAAAAATCCTTGTAGTCTAAAACCCACGGGAATTTCAACCTTTAATTCCTTAAGTCTTTTTTTATAAAAATATGGCTTTTATGTACAATTTTAAAATGTAAGCTGCTTAGATGTTGAAAGACAAGAACGTCGAAAGACAAGAACTGGGCAATCTTGAACAAGAACCCGTCCTGGGTTCCTGAGGCTCCAAGAAAGGCTGCTGTGGCTCATTTTAGACTTTGACAATTCATGTCTGTCTGCGCTCTCATCTCTACTATCGCCGACTCAACGGACTGTACTTTGTGCGACAT
>BMAO01033011.1:0-104747 GCA_019973975.1 Trichonephila clavata
CCTTTTACTGTTTCTTTCTTTTAGTTTTTTTCACAACTGTTCCTCGTGTATGTATTCTAGAGATTTTGTCGCAAAAGTATGTGTGTGTGTGTGTTTCCATCGAAAAATCTTTTATTAGCTGAAGTGTTTCAGCCGTCCAATGTATAGTTTTGAATTCATTGGATACAAAAAGAATGAAAAAATTACCTTTCATAGAAGGAAAAAAAAATAACTATTTAAATGCATTTTTTAAAAGATTACGTAAAAGAAATAAAATATTTTTAATACCCATTAAAACTACATAACCCACACAAAATGTCTTATGTGAACTCAGAGTGTTTAAAAGTCATTTATGTAGGCTGTAATGGTTCTAGAAAATGATTATCATATAAGTCAGGGGTGGGAATTAAATTGATCGCGGTCGACCGGTGGGCTGCCAAGACATTTTGGGGTGACCACCTGAAGATTAGCAGTTAGTAATTATATACCGAAATATTCAAGATAGGCTGACAGTATGCAGATTAAGTCTTTCCTGACTATAACAATGAGCACTAACTTTAGATGAAAATGTTTAATTTTTCAATGTGTTTTGAATTGTTTTGTAACAAATGAATCATTTAATATTATTACATTTGTAGCTGTTATTCCTATATTTGTAATTTGCCTTTTACTTAAAACCCTGTCTTAAAAGTGGAAGTTTATTTTGTTGTAGTCTATTTTATTGTTAGTACATATTCCTTATTTATTTTATTAAGTTATAATAAATATTGTAGATCTTTTTCTTAGATCACCACTTATGCCACTGGGTGAACCGCAGTGTCCTGAAAAAAATTATTATATATATTAGCCTGTACCCTGTAAAAGTTTGCCGCCTCTAATTTGAGGCATAGAATAATGTGTTTTGAAATTTTCATCTATCACGCTTAGATTAAAAATTTTCTGTTTTGTTCTTAAAAACTAAAAATAAAAAAATAAAAAAAAATTTATTTAAAATAACCAAAAATGTATTTTAAGTATTTCAAAAATATAAATCGTTTATAAAAGGCAAAAAATAAAATTTTAACTGTCTTATTAACTTTTTTTTAATTAAGAAATTAGAATTTTTTTAGCTATATCTCAAAATTTTAATAGTCTTTGTTTGCGACTAAAATGCATGTTTTACGATTTATGGGCTTATAACTATTTAGTAAAAATTTATAAATTTATCTTAAAATGAAGGAGTTATCTCCATAGTGACAGTGTATATTTTAAACATCAACGAAAAGCATCTCTTAACTTTGAATTTTTTCTGTAAAAAAATAAATGTTTACTTTTTGTAGAAAAATTATTTAAAAAATACTTTTTTTCTACTTCAGTTGAATTGAAATAACCAATAGAACTGACAGTATTTTTAGAATTTAACAAATATTATGAGATAATATTGATAACATTTTGAGATAGTATTTACAGCTTTCGCAATTTACATGATTTTGAACAATTTTTTGTTTATAATTTATAATAACAACGTCATAGGGCAATTCGAGACAAAGAGAGAGCAAAATACAACCTAAGAGTGATCCAAATCGTTTGGAAACCCTCACAAATTCCGGTCGCCATGGTAACCAAATAATTGTTTAGAAAACGAAAGTGCGAAATAAAAAAATTTAAAAACTACTTCGTACACTCAAAAATAACGTAAAGGGTCGGTTTAATGTTTCGTTCAACTGATGAATGAAACACCTGAGTGTGAAAACCTGAAAGCATTCAAAGGAAAAAAAAAGAAAAATGGATCAATTAGAGCTCATTTCTGTGAGTTTCTTGCACACACATTAATATATGATATTATTTAACATCTTTCCAGAAGTCTTTGAAATATTTTTGTTTAAATACAGACAAATATATCATATAGTTCTTAAGCGCTATGTTAACACAAACGGATATTCACAAATGATTGCTTTTTATTGGTATACTTTTTAGAAAACGCGTGCTCGTATATTTTTTATGCTTTATTCTTTAGTTATGCTTCTTCGCACAGTACTTTTCCCCTTATATATAAAAATCTTTTCTAAGCTATAAACTTCAAACAAGATTTCGTCACTTTTTTTATCGTCATTTTTTTAGAACAGAAGTTTTATACACATATTTATTTGTATATAGCAATAAAATGTAGCCTTATTTTAGGATTAATTAAGATTAGACCGATAAACAGAGCCTCGAAAATATACATGCATATTACAATCCCAAATATTTATTGCTATGCATTTTCATATTTCGATGTGTTAAATTGTTTTGAAATTAATAAATAAATGTATTTTTGGAGAAAGGGTATCCCAGCATTTTTTAGTAATTTTCTCGAAGGTGTCTTAAAACATTCAACTGTCTCTTCAATTTTTTTTCAATTGAATGAGTTCATCAGGAAAAATAATCAAATTAATTGCATCTTGTTGTTACTAATGCCACTTGTCTGACGTAATCAGATCGAGGCCCACGAAATTCATCATAGCATTGGGCTAGATTGTACGTCTGTCGTTAGCCGTAACTTTGAGCACCATGCAGGTGACAGTACGATTTGGCTCGGCTCCACCCCAATTTTGAGGGAGAACACAGTGGGAGTGGTCAGGGGCCTCCCACCTCTCTTTCCCTTCCGCCAACCTCACGAGAGGACATGCGGTTCGACGGCTATTTAGAAAGTACCCCCATGCCGCGAAGGCACTATACATTTACAAACATACATGCCTTCTCCGGGATTCGAACCCAGGCCCTACGGCACAGCAGTCAGCGTCCTAAACCACTTTACCGGATGGGCGACTAAATTGCATTTTAATTAATTTAAGCTATTGTATTCGAATTATTTCAGTAAATCAGGCAAAACAAAAAAGTTCTCGAACTACGAGCCCTGTAATAACTTCAAAATATTTACAATTCATGCGGAAAAAAATTGCAATATGTCCATGAAATAAAATTGTTTTTCTTCAATTATAATTGGTAGTAAATTAAAGCTCAAGTTAGTGAATATTCGTTTTCTGCTCCTCCTCTTCGTCTTTTCGTCAGCATGTATATACTGCCTGTATTATGATTTGGAAATATATGTGTGATGCAAAAATCTCTCTCTCTCTCTCTCTCTCTCTCTCTATATATATATATATAAGGGTTTATTTAAACAGAAAGCAAAAAAAAAATATATTCCAGTCTTGCAATTTACTCTATAAGTAAAAGAAGGTAGGAGAGAATGTACACACAGAAAAAATAATAAATTTTTTAATTCCTTTCAAAGAGTTTTAAAAATAATTGAATCACATTTAAAATATTACGTAAAGTAAAATAATCATCACTGGATGTTATTGTATCGTTTTTGGAATATCATATCCGATTAAAATACAATTTAATTTTTAAATGAATCGGTAAAACAATTCAAGCGATCTCAATTCGAAAACTAATCACAAACAAATGATTTTTAAAAACTCATCAAAATTAAAAATATTATATGTGAATGTCGGGAAGAATCTGCATATAAACTAATTAAATAATAATACAGCAGACAAAATAAAAGAAAAATAAATATTTAAAACAAATTACATTACATGAAAAAATTATTCCGTAGGAAAATCATAAAAAGTTAGTTTCTTATTTGTGCCATCCTTTCATTCGATAAATTTCATTCAAAAACAAGAACTAACCCGTCGAAAAAAAACCTGGATAGTGTTTATAATCATCAATGTTGATGCAATGTTTTGGCGACTCATCAGTTATGGCGGATGAAAAAATAAATATAAATGAAATCATCGAGTAAATTTAGCAATGGAAGAAGTGGTTTTGGGACAGATTTTTTAAACACAGGCCATTATATAGGAAAATTTTCTGATTAAATACTCTCTTTGAATGCGATAAAAAAAAACTATTTTTTCACATTTATTGTGTTATGTTAAAAGGAGAAAATAGATTTATGTAAAAAAAAAAATATTATTTTCCAATTGCTTGAAAATTTTAAGAAACCTGAAGGAACATAAATTAATTATATTCGTTAATTACGAATTTACATTAAATACAGAGCAAGGTTATCTTTTTAATCAAAAGGCCAATGTTTTTTTTTTTTTATTCAATCTAGTTTGTTCGATCAGAGAAAATCATTTCGTTTCATAGTAAGTAGTAGGTATGAATGTATTCTAAATTTCAATCACAATAAGTATGCATCTGTTCTTAGCTAATATTTCGCTATAATTTGAAAATGTTAAATAAATTGCCGAAGGAATTTACCAACGATTAAAGTAATGTTTTACGTATACAAGAGACAAATTTTTTTAAAAAAATTAGATAAATTTATAGAAACATTTTTAGGATACATTCAAACTTAGAAAAAGCACATTTAGGAGCATTAATCAACCAAACAATATTTACGAAAAGTGTTTAGAAAAAAAATAATTAAATTAGTACGCACCTCATAAATTGTTCAAAAGGCTTTAAAATATTCCATTGGACTTAGGAAATATTATTTTTTAATGTCTGTCTTGTAAAAAAGATGCATCCAGATATTTCTTACGCTATATTAAACGGCGTCTTTTCATGCATTAACTAAAATCTTAAGAAATTACAGAAGAGTAAAAAATAGATACAGTAGAAGTCCATTAGTCCGGCATCCAACAGTCCGGAATGCCCGATAGTCCGGCATCACTCCGGAAAATTGTAAAAATTTTGGTTTTCCCCAAAAGTGTGTCTTTAAAGCAAATAAAAACGCTCGAGAGCTATTCGGAAGTTTTCAGGGTAGTTCGGGATCATCCGGAAGCGCTCGGTATTGTACGGAAACAATTAGCGGCCGGCTAGTCTCAGCTGTCACAACAAATTCAGGTGCAGTGCAACTCCGTTAATCAATCACGAAGCGTCTTCGCCATTTTTTTGTGCGTTGTTGTTTTGTGTCCTTTCACATCACAGTAAACGTAACTTTTGAAACTGTTTATAGAAAAAGTGATTTTCATTCTAACTGTACAGTGACCATGTTTTCAAAACCTAAGCCTTCGAGATCAAAAGGAGAGAAACGAAAACACGTAGCACTGACTCGCAATGCTGGAGAAAACTTTGGCCAGCTGCAAACCCTGCATCTGACCTAACTCTACAGACTGATGAGGAAGAAAACCATCAAGACGCTCTGACCAAAGTTTTGGATGTCGTTAGAAGTGCTGACAATCCCTTGAAAAACCTGCCGAAAGATGAGGTAGAGGAGTGGCTTCTAATCGACGAGAATGAGCCTGTTGAACAAGAACTAACCGATGAGGACATTATCAACATTGTAGTAAACCCTCAGCCTACCCAAAATCTTGAAGAAAGTGACTCAGATGCCGAAACGGAAGAAAAGGAAAAAATCAGCTGGGCAAAAGCTGTAGAATCACTAAATAAGTTTATCTCTTATGCTGAGGCTAGTACTAGCTACAGTGCTTCAGAAATTATTGATTTCCATATCATTAAAAATAAATTTTATACTAAACGCCAAAAGTCAAGAAAACAAAAAGACATTCGTGACTTTTTTAAATCTAAGTGAAATATGTTTTACAGTACGTGTACATACATTATATGAAATGTAAAATAAACTTTGTTGTATGTATTTGCATACTGTATTTTTAGTTTAATTATTAACCTAATTGTTCTTATCGTTACCGCCCGATAGACCGGAATTTTCGGTAGTCCGGCACCGAGCCGGTCCCGAGCGTGCCGGATTATCGGACTTCTACTGTACCTTCTAAAAAAACTATTTGAAATGAAAATGAATTGTCTTTAGCTCTTCAAATATAGCTCTATCTTTTCTTGACTCCACGCATGCGAGGATCGCGAAAGTCGTTCTCCAGGTGGAGTCTATGGCGCTGAACCGGAACATATAGAATATGGAATGGCTTATAGAAAATATCTGTAAGAGATTTGCTGGTTATGACCTGAAACAGCCGGAATTTCGTTTGTTTGGGGCACCGTACAGGGATGGACCCCGAGCACTGGCCCGCCGAAATGGGTCTCCTGAATTTTTAATTTGTTGTTCTGAAAAAGTCCTATTACCCTATTTTCTAAAACTCATATGAACGAAACATCCAATGTCACGGATTATTATACCTTGATACAACAGATATTTTCAGTAAGTGAGTGAGTAAATATTAACGTCGCACTATTCAGCTACACGAACACTTTTGGCGACGGACACTACAATTTTGAACCATGGTCAAGTGACGAGGATGACACCTTAATTGGCATCCCCCTCTCCTAAATACCCCACCACATCAACGGGGGGGGGGAGGTTTGAGCCTCGATACGTTTAACGTGCATCGGCCTCGCTTTGCACGGCGAGTCTTCAGCGGTACTAGACTCGAACTCATGACACGCCACCTTCGAGTTCGTTGCCTTGACCACTAGGCTGCTGCGGCCAGAATTTCCCTGTGAAAAAAAACGGGAAAAGGAACATATTCGAAAAGGCCGGGCAACTGGTAATTATATTATGTATTAAATAATAGTAATTAGATAAACAATTTACTCACGCATAATTCAAGCATGTATTCCCATTTCGAAAGCGTTAAATGTGCTTCACGAAATCTATCTAATTCTAAAGGAGAGGTTATTACTATTTAGAGGGTATTTTAGTAAATGTGTGTAATGAGAACGAATATTCAAATACGTAATGCATTGTTTATGCTGCTAAATTTTTTTTAGAAATATCGATGCACGGAAGAAAAAGAAATGACACATAAAGTGTTAACCACATTTTTATATACATACCACATATTACGCACGGCATTTTTGACATCAAACGATTAAAAATTCGTACAGAAAATCAACGGTTTAAAATATACATTCTTCAAGAGAACGGGTGAAAAAAAATTCTACGAACGGAAGTCAATTCGTACGGCACATTATAAACACAGACGAAAAAAAATATCACTGGTCTTTTTATTGCCCTATATACACTTCATACATAAAAAAATTTGCTCGAAACTTCGTATATTAAGCACTTTTTATATAGAGAGAGTCTATATTCAAAAAATCTTCTTCACTAAAAAAATTGTTAAAATGATACTGCAACGAAAAATAGTCTTTGAGATGTCCAAACACTATGGAATAACACTTGCAATTAAAACATATTTCTAACTAATATCAACTAAATTTAGTTTTAAAATTTTTTTTGTCAAAAATTAGAAAATTTTTAGTTAATAAGAAAATTTAATCAGAATTCAATTTTTGTCCATTTATTAAGGTCATCATTAACAACTCAACTACAATATGAAAAAAGAACATTATTATAAGCAACATTGTTTCTCACATCAATTGCTTAGAGGCCACGGTAGCCTAGTGGTCAAGGTAAAGGACTCGTGGTTGGTGTGTCATGAGTTCGAGCCCAGTACCACTGAAAACCAGCCATGTAGGGGAGCGATGCACGTTAAATCAGTCGAGAGAGGAAACGTCCTCTCATTTGTGTAGTGTGGTATTTAGAAAAGGAGGTGCCAGCTCAAGCGACGTCCTCGTCACGTGACCATGGTTCAAAACGACGAGGTCTCTCGTCAAAAGCCTTCATGTAGCTGAACAGTGCGACGTTAATATTCACTCACATGAATTACTCGGTGCGTACGATCGACAGTCACACAAGTAATTTCTAATATAATCCTGTTTACATTTGCATATCGCATAGTTCAGTAGATTCGGATTTATTGCAGAATCATTAATACACAATACTGGAACAAAATATTAGAGTAATGAAAACAACAAAGTAGATGCAACCGATTCTAGAGCTCCAATGATATATTGCCAGAAATGATATAGAAAATTATTATTCACGAGTATCCGGTAAGACTTTTTAAAGATAAAACGCAATCCTAAAAGAATACGAAGAAAACAGATTCGTGTTACTTTTGCATTCAATAAAAAATATTTTATGATTCTTTGAAATTTAAAAATATTATGTCCGAGAAAATGCACACACACACACACACACAATTTGAGTATCTCATTACAGGCACAAACACGTTCGTATGAAGAAACAAATATAAATGTACAATAACTTTCACAATCAGAAAATAATATATGCCATTCCATTCCTTAAAAATTATTTTGAAAAGCTTTACGAAAAAAATCAAATTTTCACGAGTAGCAATTCTTTTCGAGTATTTTCACTAAAAACAAAAATTCATAAAAACTCGGGCCGATTTTCCTAAGTTTAAAAAGTAAGAAAAATAATAATAATAAATTGTTAGCATTTTAACCATCTAGAAAATATCAGTTGAATTAAAAAATTAAGAAAGAAAAAAGGGTCCGATAGATGATCGGTATCACATTTGAACCGAGTAGCATATAAATTCACTGTATTTATGGTTTAAAAAGAAAACATTTTAATCTTTTACAAAATATAATAGAAGTTACAATTACAAATTACACCTGCGCAAAATTTCATGTTTTAAAAAACAATAAACTGCCTTTCGACAAAATCGATACAGTATGAATATTACGAGAGAAACTAATTGTTCCTAGGTTCGATATATTAACAACGTAATTTACTTTGCCGACGCACTAAATCAGTGATCCCCAAACCCCGGAACGTGGATCTGCGCCGGTCCGTGAATCAAATGGTACTGCGCCGCCCCAGGAACATTAAATTATTTCTATTATATTTATTGTGGGCATTTCTCTCGAGTTGGTGTAACATGGAAAACACTTTATATAGTCCATATTAAAACACTTAATATTCATTTTTTGGTGTAACTGTATTTTATTTTGAAGGATTGATAAATATAGTTAAATTCAAATTATTAAATCCATAACAATCTAAAAAATAAACAATCAACGTCCAACCCCCTCAGCAGACCACTGTAAAATTATCAATACCAGTTCTAGTTTTGTCCTCGTCACTTGGCGCGGCTCCAAAGTACGAGGTGCGCCGTCATTAGAACTCGGGGTGTTTCGAAAGGTGACGTTAATGAACAATGAATGATTAATGAATCGAGCAAACAATTGAGAAAACATTGTTGTTTAATATTTGAAACACTTTCAATCACTCCTTTGGAAAGCACCTCCGTTAACTTCTTTCTTTACCCTTCATATGAAACTAATGTAGAATTTTCAAAGAACCTGCCGCAGTGATATTTTTCTTGGTTGGACTGATTACACTATATTTCCGAACGTATTATGCGAAATCGGCATACGTAAATATATATTTTATCACTACGATTTTATACATGAAAATATAAAATACTCATTGCATTAAAATAATATTTTGCTTCTTTATTTTCTCTTTATTTGTTTAATCTGATGGTTCGAAATAATTTCGTTTACGGAATATCAAACATTTTTCAGAAAAATCTGAGGAAAAAATATTATTACATTATTTTTATTACCGTTTCACAAATATCTTATAATTATTATTGACACATATATGAATGTACATACTGTTAAATAAATCATTTTAGAGGAATAACGTTCATGAAAATTGGACGAGGACTCTGGAGCATTTAACCATGTCAAACTCCGAAGTAATTCAATTGAATATTCAATAGAAGTCATAGAAACAAATTTAAAAAAAATCCCTTTACAACTGTTAAAAAAATTGCATCATAATCCATTCCTTTTTCAAAGCAATTTCAATGCCATTGCTAAATTAGACAACTCGAATACAGAAGAGTAAAAAGATGACATATGATATCGTAATTTTTTTTTAGAATAAACACACATATCTGTTTAAATTAATTATACTTTCCTTAAAGTGTTTGCTGTGATTTCTCTTCAAAAAATGCAATACTTGCTAATTCCACTTGTTCGACTAATGAAGTGTTTAAAACTTATAAACCGCGTGCGTATGCTTCGCTGCACTTCTTATTTAGGTTATTTTTAAAAGTATCTTATGGGAGAGAGAGAAACGAAAGAGGAAAATCGGGGGTTTTGCCCGGGAGAGGGGGGGGGGCGGTCTTCGATATTTGATTTGAATATTGAATTGCCTTAAACACTGCGTTCGATTTAAATTTCTCTTAAAACGTGTAAAATATGGATTTTCATGTAATTATAGAATGTGTTCAAATAATCATTTATTTCATACATCAGATAAATCTGTGACATAAAGTTTGCGTTCAAAATTATATTTAACGCACTGAATCGCCAAAAATGGCGTCTGTAGAAATAAATAATGTAATTTAAATTGTGTCGTAGTGTAAAGCTGCATGAGGGCTACTGGCGACGGACCTCACAATTCTGATATCTGGTCAAGTGACGAGGACGATTCTTGAACTCTAGCACCCGTTCCCCTTGTTTCCACACTATACCGGGAGAACGTTTGATCCTTGACATATGTAACATGCATTCTCCCGCTCCGCACGACGGGTCTTCAGTAGTGCTAGGCTCGAACTCATGACATGCCCTCCACGAGTCCATGACCTTGACCTCTAAGTTATTGCGGTTCCTAAATATTGCAATTAGCCAAATATAAAAAAATTCCAGCTTTAGAACTAACTTTTTTAAACAGATTATGTATTCTAAAAGTTCGGTTTTTCTATTTTCTATCTTTTTCCGCATCTAACACATGATCTACAAATGTAATGATACGTATGCCCTTAGATACGAATGTGCTTAAAAATATTTGCACACAGTGTTACAGACAATATGGTTTCGGGAAAATGCGATACCCCGACGGAGGCGAGAGCGCAGAAATGCACACAGGAGTGTATATAAAAGGAGATGTGAGTACACTTTTCTACTGCCTTTTCTCATCATTGTTTTAAAAAAAAACAGCCAGGGATACCCCGAGTCGGGATTTGTTTCATGCATTAAATCTGTGCGGTTCTGTTCTCGAAAATATGATTTCAGGTAATATTTAATTTATTTCAAAGATTTCATCTGCACTCTGGATTGACCAACAGAACGAAAACACTTCGGAGTTGCGAAGACATCGGAGACCACGAGATCGAATTCTAAAAACAGTGTTGTGCAACGAGGACGTCATCACGCTGCCCATTCCGATGCGCGAAATACCTATTTCCATTAACAGAAAGGTATTTAAAAATCGTATTCGACTCGACGGATATTCGGTGATTCAAAACTAAGTGAAATATAGGGGGGGGGGGATTGAGAAAAATGTGTTTTTATTTTCATAACAGTCTATTTTGAGAATTTTTTTAAAAATATTCTTCCGGCTTTTTTTTGGCCGTGTCGTACAAAGGAATAAGTTCAAAAAGAATTGTTGGGTGGGTATATACGTTGGAGTTTCGTGGACAGCAGTTATCCGGTGTGTCGCGGTGCGGAAGTTTAATTCGGCGGTGTCACTTGACTGCAATTCGAAGCGGCGGCTCTCGCTTTCCTTTAAAGCAGTGGTCTTAAATCTGTGTTCCACGGAGCCCTGCTGTTCGACGAGACGTACCCAAGGATTCCACGAGTTACAATAAAAAAATCAAAAAGATGTTTGTGCAAAACGGACTCACGCTCTCAACGAAGTTCTATTTTATTGTTTTACACTCTAAGAAAGTATTTACTATTGAAATAATGAATATGATTAGTTTTTGTAACAATTATATTATAAATGTTTTATTTATTGCTTTAAATGTTTCATTAACTAAAGCAGTATTGTGTTTTGTAAATAATTATATGAAAATAGAAATTTGGAGGAAGATCTTATTTCTTGGGGGGGGGGGTAGTGTTTTACACTCAAAACTGTTAGTATAACGCCGGGCTTCATGGAGAGAAAAGAAACTTATCTGACTAGATAAAGAAGTGGACCAAATCTGGAAAAAAGAAATTTAGGATTATAGAAATCACTCACATCGACCTCGCACACACATACAGAAGTGCTGGTGTCGAGAGAGCAAAGGCACAAATTCCCTTGGGAATAGTCATACACTCGGCAAGAACTATTTCAATGCCGGACTAAGGAAGGGGAAAGAAACCCGTCCAACTGGGTAAAAAAGCCAAAGAAATTTCGTAAAAGGGAATTTTAATAGCACATTAATATAAAAAGCCTGCAGGTGCTGATATTGGGAAGAATTTATACACACACACACACACACACACACACACAGTCAAGAAAGCTCATGCAATGCCGGGCCATGCAACTACTAGTATTTATAATGATTATAGTAATCTTTTTTTTTTGAAGTGAAAACCTCTTTAGCGGCGTTGGTAACTTTTTGGTAGGGGAAAATCTTATGGGTTCGCGTCACCAACATTCTCTGACTGGCGCATGCGCAGTGTGCTGTTCGCCTTAAACACGTTTTAAATTAGTGAAATCTCATGCGTTCGCATCACCGACGTGCATATAGCAGTATATCTGTAGCTATGCAGCTGACGTATAGTGCTGTGTATATCTTATTAGTTCAATTCAATGGATTTAGTGAAATGTTCAATGTGTATATACTGTGCATTGCTCGTTGCGATTCCGAGAATGGGCAATACATATTAATGGTTAACGTTCATATTTCGCCTGGAAAATCTATGAGACAGATACAACAATTTTTATTCGAAAATTTTATGATTTATACCAAAGAAGGTTCTGAAATACCCGAAAAAAGATTTGGCGAAAAATATGATAATGTACCGATGATTTTAAGTGGAGATTTCATTATTAACTTTGCAGATGATAAAAATCTACCACTAATTGAATTTCTAAATGAAACACTTAATTTAAATATGCCCAATGATCGAAAACTCATTGCTACAAAATATAAAACGACGATCGATGCGGTTTTAACGCGCGATACTTAGATACATTTGTGAATCAAACATTCCCCTTTCTTACTTTAGTTACCATAAGCCTATTGTATCTTCTTTAGAACAAAATGAAATAATTGAAAGTACAAAAAGTCTAAGTATTATTGAAATTAATGATGACAATGATGCAAACAATTAAAATAATGTTAAAAATCAAGTATATTGAAATTTAAGTAAATACAAAATCTATCGATAATTGTATATTAGGTGTTATTTCAATCTATATATATAAAGGAGAAAAGCGACTCACTGACTGACTGACTGACTGACTGACTGACTGACTGACTGACTAATCACGAAATCTCTGGAACTATTCAACCTACAGACTTGAAATTTGGTAGACATGTTCCTTTGATAGAGTAGACATCAGCTAAGAAAGGATTTTCCGAAATTCGAAACGCAAGGGGCGTTACGGGGGGTTAAGGGCTTTAATAATAATTGTTTCCATGTTTAAACTACTTGATGTACAATCTTGAAATTGGGTAAGCGGATTCCTTTCAGAGAGTAGAAATCCGCTACAAAATGAGTTTGCTGAAAATCGACCCTCAAGTGGCGTTGCAGGGGCTTAGGGGGCGTTATAGATAATTATTTCCATTTTTAAACTATTTGACGCACTGTCTTTAAATTTGATATATGTAGATTCCTTTCGTAGAATAATGATCAGTTACAAAACGGGTTTTGTGAAAACAGAATTCTAAGTGGCGTTGCGGGGGATTAAGGGGCGTAATAGATAAATATATCCGTTTTTAAACTACTTCACCTACCTGCTTGAAAATTGGTAGCTAAGTTTCTTTCCTGGAGTAAATATCCGCTACAAAATGGGTTTTGGGAAAATTGACCCCAAGGGGTGTTGCGGGGCGGGGGTTTAAGGGGCGTTATAAATTCCTATTTTTAAGTTATTAGACGTACAATCTTGAAATTGGGTAAGCGGATTCCTTTCAGAGAGTAGAGATCCGCTACAAAATGAGTTTGCTGAAAATCGACCCCCAAGTGGCGTTGCAGGGGCTTAGGGGGCGTTATAGATAATTATTTCCATTTTTAAACTATTTGACGCACTGTCTTTAAATTTGATATATAGATTCCTTTCGTAGAATAATGATCAGTTACAAAACGGGTTTTGTGAAAACAGTCTTCTAAGTGGCGTTGCGGGGGATTAAGGGGCGTAATAGATAAATATATCCGTTTTTAAACTACTTCACGTACCTGCTTGAAAATTGGTAGGTAAGTTTTTTTCCTGGAGTAAATATCCGCTACAAAATGGGTTTTGGGAAAATTGACCCCCAAGGGGTGTTGCGGGGGCGGGGGGTTTAAGGGGCGTTATAAATTCCTATTTTTAAGTTATTAGACGTACAGTCTTCAAACTTAGTAAGCAGATTCCTCTTATAGGGTAGAGATACGCTAAAAATGGGTTTCGTGAAAATTGCCCCCAAGTGGCGTTGAGGGTACTTAAGGGGCGTTATAGATAATTATTTCCATTTTTAAACTATTAGACGCACAGTCTTTATATTTGATAAAGAGATTTCTTTCATAGAGTAGAGATCAGCTATAAGAAGGTTTTGTGAAAACAGACCTCTAAGTGGCGTTGCAGGGGAATAAGTGGCGTAAGAGATAAATATTTTCGTTTTTAATCTATTTGACCTACCTGCTTGAAAATTGGTAGGAATGTTTCTTTCATGGAGTAAATATCCGCTACAAAACGGGTTTGGAGAAAATTGACCCCCAAGGGGTGTTGCGGGGGGTTAAGGGCAGATATAAATAATTATTTCTTTTTTTAAACTATTAGACTCACAGTCTTGAAATTTGGTTAGCAGATTCCTCTCATCGGATAGAAATACACTGCAAAATGTGTTTTGTGAAAATCGACCCCTAGGTGGTGTTGCGGGTGTTCAAGGGGCGTTATTGATAATTTTTTTGCATTTTTAATTAATTGGACGCACAGTCTTCAAATTTTGCTAAGCAGATTCCTTTCATAGAGTGCAATTCCCCTACAAAATGGGTTTTGTGAAAACAGACCCAGAAGTGGCGTTGCGGGGGCTCAAGTGGCGTTATAGACAATTATCCCCATTTTTAAACTGTTAGACGTACAGTCTTGAAATTTGATAAGCAGATTCCTTTCGTAAAGTAGAGAACCGGTACATAATGGGTTTCGCGAATATCAACTACCAAGTTTAATTTCGGGAGATTAAGAGGCGTAATCGATAAATATTTCCATTTTTAAACTACTTGATCATCCTGCTTGAAACTTGGTAGGCATGTTCTTTTCATGAAATAGAGTTCCTCTAACAAAGAGTAAAATGAAAATTGGCCCCCAAAGATGTTTGCGAGGGGTCAAGAGGAGTTACAGAAAAAAATTCCTGTTTTTAATTGTTAGACCCAAATACTTGAAATTTGTTAAGCATGTTGCTTTTGTTGAATATGGATCCACTAAGAATAAATTTTAAGCAAATCAAGTTCTGGGGGGTTGCAGGGGGTTACTGGGACGTATTGACAAAAAAAATTACTTTTTTCGAGCTACAAGGACTATAATAATGAAATTTGGTTTGCATTTTTCTTTTGTTGAATTGAAATCCGCTAAGAGCGGTTATTTTGGAAAACGGCTCTCAACGGGATTACGGGGATATTTATAGTACAACTTTTGCTTTTTTTCTGTTAGATTTAGACTTGAAATTTGGCTTGCATGTTCAATTTACGGAGTAGAGATCCACCGAAAATTGGTTTTGCGAGAATCCACTTGGTTTTTGGGTTACGAAAGAGCAAACATCATTCTATGCTTCAATTTTAGAGCAGGTGACAGTTACAGGTATAAGTATATTTTTCAATTCAATCAAATTCTTAATGCTAGGACTTAGATATCAATAATTTATACATATATATAAGCAGTAAAAATTTATAAAACATCATGAAATACCCAGCGAAGCGGGCGGGTAACAGCTAGTTTCAATCTATATATATAAAGGAGAAAAGCGACTCACTCACTGACTGACTGACTAATCACGAAATCTCTGGAACTATTCACCCTACAGACTTGAAATTTGGTAGACATGTTCCTTTGATAGAGTAGACATCAGCTAAGAAAGGATTTTCCGAAATTCGAAACGCAAGGGGCGTTACGGGGGGTTAAGGGCTTTAATAATAATTGTTTCCATGTTTAAACTACTTGATGTACAATCTTGAAATTGGGTAAGCGGATTCTTTTCAGAGAGTAGAGATCCGCTACAAAATGAGTTTGCTGAAAATCGACCCCCAAGTGGCGTTGTAGGGGCTTAGGGGGCGTTATAGATATTTATTTCCATTTTTAAACTATTTGACGCACTGTCTTTAAATTTGATATATAGATTCCTTTCGTAGAATAATGATCAGTTACAAAACGGGTTTTGTGAAAACTGACTTCTAAGTGGCGTTGCGGGGGATTAAGGGGCGTAATAGATAAATATATCCGTTTTTAAACTACTTCACCTACCTGCTTGAAAATTGGTAGGTAAGTTTCTATCCTGGAGTAAATATCCGCTACAAAATGGGTTTTTAAAAAATTGACCCCCAAGGGGTGTTGCGGGGGCGGGGGTTTAAGGGGCGTTATAAATTCTTATTTTTAAGTTATTAGACGTACAGTCTTGAAACTTAGTAAGCAGATTCCTCTCATATGGTAGAGATACGCTAAAAATGGGTTTCGTGAAAATTGCCCCCAAGTGGCGTTGAGGGGACTTAAGGGGCGTTATAGATAATTATTTCCATTTTTAAACTATTAGACGCACAGTCTTTATATTTGATAAAGAGATTTCTTTCGTAGAGTAGAGATCAGCTATAAGAAGGTTTTGTGAAAACAGACCTCTAAGTGGCGTTGCAGGGGAATAAGTGGCGTAAGAGGTAAATATTTTCGTTTTTAAACTATTTGACCTACCTGCTTGAAAATTGGTAGGAATGTTTCTTTCATGGAGTAAATATCCGCTACAAAACGGGTTTGGAGAAAATTGACCCCCAAGGGGTGTCGCGGGGGGGGGGGTTAAGGGCAGATCTAAATAATTATTTCTTTTTTTAAACTATTGGACTCATAGTCTTGAAATTTGGTTAGCAGATTCCTCTCATAGGATAGAAATACACTGCAAAATGTGTTTTGTGAAAATCGGCCCCTAAGTGGTGTTGCGGGGGTTCAAGGAGCGTTATTGATAATTTTTTTGCATTTTTAATTAATTGGACGCACAGTCTTCAAATTTTGCTAAGCAGATTCCTTTCATAGAGTGCAATTCCCCTACAAAACGGGTTTTGTGAAAACAGACCCAGAAATAGCGTTGCGGGGGCTCAAGGGGCGTTATAGACAATTATCCCCATTTTTAAACGGTTCGACGTACAGTCTTGAAATTTGATAAGCAGATTCCTTTCGTAAAGTAGAGAACCGCTACAAAATGGGTTTCGCGAATATCAACTACCAAGTTTAATTTCGGGAGATTAAGAGGCGTAATCGATAAATATTTCCATTTTTAAACTACTTGATCATCCTGCTTGAAAATTGGTAGGCATGTTCCTTTCATGAAATAGAGTTCCTCTAACAAAGAGTAAAATGAAAATTGACCCCCAAAGATGTTTGCGAGGGGTCAAGAGGAGTTACAGAAAAAAATTCCTGTTTTTAATTGTTAGACCCATATACTTGAAATTTGTTAAGCATGTTTCTTTTGTTGAATAGGGGTCCACTAAGAATAAATTTTAAGCAAATCAAGTTCTGGGGGGTTGCAGGGGGTTACTGGGACGTATTGACAAAAAAAAATTACTTTTTTCGAGCTACAAGGACTATAATAATGAAATTTGGTTTGCATTTTTCTTTTGTTGAATTGAAATCCTCTAAGAGCGGTTATTTTGGAAAACGGCTCTCAACGGGATTACGGGGATATTGATAGTAAAACTTCTTTTTTTCTGTTAGATTTAGACTTGAAATTTGGCTTGCATGTTCAATTTACGGAGTAGAGATCCACCGAAAATTGGTTTTGCGGGAATCCACTTGGTTTTTGAGTTACGAAAGAGCAAACATCATTCTATGCTTCAATTTTAGAGATTTTTAGAAAATACAAATTAGATGAGTTCTGCCCTTTTTTTTTATCAACAGGTGACAGTTACAGGTATAAGTATATTTTTCAATTCAATCGAAACCTTAATGCTAGGACTTAGATATCAATAATTTATGCACATTTATAAGCAGTAAAAATTTATAAAACATCATGAAATACCCAGCGAAGCGGGCGGGTAACAGCTAGTTGAATTATATTTACATTTTGTCATGATCTTGTACAGACCCGTAATATATTTGAATAACAAAAAGCCAAATAAACATGCATTTAGTTGTTGCTCGGAGTGTCAATAGATCTGAAAAAGAGATATAGATGTTGATAATTTTAATACAAACATTAAGAAATTTGAATATTAATACTAAAAGTTCTATGTTTTCACCTCTATCGGCGGTCTATATAACTGCCAATTTTTTTTCTCGATGAGATTAAAATTTTCCAAATCATTTGTAATTGAATTTGTCTTTGAAATTCAGCGTTATTAAATACTTATAAGGACGCTAAACAAATATAATTTCTGCCATCTATCAGAAATCGTACGTTATAGATGTCCAAAAATGAGCTTGAGAACTGAAAAGAGAAGAGGGGGAGGGGATACATACAGTGGGTTTTACCGACCGAGCAAGAAGAAAAAATTATGCAGCGCTCAAAAACATAATCTTTTGTATATCAAAACTATTTTATTCAATAATCCCTGGGACAAGGGGAGGGTTAGCACTTTTCTCCGATTATCTGCGTATTACTTCAACACACAGTAACGTCAGATCTGATGCATACATACATTTAGTTCAGCTACACGATTGAATTTAAGAAACGCTTGAACAGAGAAATGCCATTAAAATAAACTTTGTGACTCGGAAATTAATTGGCGAAATAGAGAACACTATTTTCCAATGAAGTATTACTTTAGTTCTCTCACAGAATGCTTTATTAGGAATCCCGTTCGTTCAAAAGTTAAGGACGCTCTGCAAACCACGATTTTTCTTAATTAAAATAAAAAAAATAACTTATCCAGGAAAATTCTTATTTTTTTTACAAAACTAATTATAAAAGAAATTACAGACATTACTATTTAAAAATTGTACACACAAAACAAGAGAGTCTTCCCGCATGCATCAGAACGCAAGGTTGGTGGGTCCAGAGTTCTGTTCTGAACCCTTCCACAGCCCGATGAATGTCGTGCCTTGTCGGAACGAACATTACGCTTCCCCTCCGCCTATACCGGGCGGACGGGTCTCGGTAAGACAATCCCGCATGCATCAGAACTCAAGTTCGGTGGGTCCAGAGTTCTATTCTGAATTCTTTTCACAGCCCGATGAATGTCGTGCCTTGTCGAAACGAACATTGCGCTACCCCTCCGCCTATACCGGGCAGACGTGTAGCGGTAAGACCATCCCGCATGAATCAGAACTCAAGATCGGTGGGTCCAGGGTTCTGTTATGAATCCTTACACAGCCAGATGAATGTCGTGCCTTGTCGGAACGAACATTACGCTACGGCGCCACCTATACCGGGTGGACGCGTCACGGTAAGACCATCCCGCATGAATCAGAAATCAATTTCGGTGGGCCAGAGTTCTGTTCCGAATCCTTTCACGGCCCGATGAATGACGTGCCTTGTCGGAAAGAACATTACGTTATGCCGCCTCATATCCAGGAGGGACTGGTTCCGGTAAGACCATCCCGCATGCAACAGAACGCAAGGTCGATGGGTCCAGAGTTCTGTTCTGAATCTTATAAACATGCATTTAGTTGTTGCTCGGAGTGTCAATAGATGTGAAAACCAGATAGATTTTGATAATTTTCATTCAAACATTATGGAATTTCAAATACTAATACTAAATGTTTTAAGTATTCACTTCTATCGGCAGTCTCTATAACTGCCAATTTTTAATCACGAGGAGATTAAAATTTTCCATACTATTTGTAATTGAATTTTTCTTTGAAATTCAGCGTTACTAAATACTTATAAGAAAGCTACAACAAATATAATTTCTGCCGTCTATGAGAAATCTTATGTTACACATGTCCAAAAATGAGCTTCAGAACTAAAAAAAAGAGGGCGGGGGCGGTACGTACGGTGAGTTCTACCGACCAAGTGAGGAAAAAATTATGCAGCGCTCAAAAACATAATTATTTGTATATCAAATCTAATTTATTCAATAATATTTATGACAGGGGGGTGGGGTTTAGCACTCTTTCTCCGATTATTTGCGTATTACTTCAAAAGTAACGTCAGATCTGATGCATACATACATTTAGTTCAGCTACATGATTGAATATTAAGAAACGCTTGAACAAAAATGAGCATAAAATAAACTTTGTCACTCGGAAATTAATTGGCGAAATAGAGAATACTTTCCTCCAATGAAGTATTACATTATTTCTTTCACACATAGCTGTATTTGGAATCCCGTTCGTTCGAAAGTTAAGGACGCTGTCCAAACAACGATTTTTCTTAATTAAAATAAGAAAAATAACTTATCCAGGAAAATTCTTATTTTTTTTAACAAAACTAATTTTAAAATATTTAAAAATTGTACAAAACAAGAGGGTCTTCCCGCATGCATCAAAACGCAGGGTTGGTGGGTCCAGAGTTCTGTTCTGAACCCTTCCACAGCCCGATGAATGTCGTGCCTTGTCGGAACGAACATTACGCTTCCCCTCCGCCTATACCGGGCGGACGGGTCTCGGTAAGACAATCCCGCATGCATCAGAACTCAAGTTCGGTGGGTCCAGAGTTCTATTCTGAATTCTTTTCACAGCCCGATGAATGTCGTGCCTTGTCGAAACGAACATTGCGCTACCCCTCCGCCTATACCGGGCAGACGTGTAGCGGTAAGACCATCCCGCATGAATCAGAACTCAAGATCGGTGGGTCCAGGGTTCTGTTATGAATCCTTACACAGCCAGATGAATGTCGTGCCTTGTCGGAACGAACATTACGCTACGGCGCCACCTATACCGGGTGGACGCGTCACGGTAAGACCATCCCGCATGAATCAGAAATCAATTTCGGTGGGCCAGAGTTCTGTTCCGAATCCTTTCACGGCCCGATGAATGACGTGCCTTGTCGGAAAGAACATTACGTTATGCCGCCTCATATCCAGGAGGGACTGGTTCCGGTAAGACCATCCCGCATGCAACAGAACGCAAGGTCGATGGGTCCAGAATTCTGTTCTGAATCCTATAAACATGCATTTAGTTGTTTCTCGGATAGTCAATAGACGTGAAAACCAGATAGATGTTGATAATTTTCATTCAAACTTTATGGAATTTCAAATACTAATACTAAATGTTCTAAGTATTCACTTCTATCGGCAATCTCTATAACTGCCAATTTTTAATCACGAGGAGATTAAAATTTTCCAAACTTTTTGTAATTGAATTTGTCTTTGAAATTCAGCGTTACTAAATACTTATAAAAAAAGCTACAACAAATATAATTTCTGTCGTCTATGAGAAATCGTATGTTACACATGTCCAAAAATGAGCTTCAGAACTAAAAAAAGAGGGCGGGGCGGTACATACGGTAGGTTTTACCGACCAAGCGAGGAAAAAAATTATGCAGCGCTCAAAAACATAATTATTTGTATATCAAATCTAATTTATTCAATAATATTTATGACAGGGGGGTGGGGTTTAGCACTCTTTCTCCGATTATTTGCGTATTACTTCAAAAGTAACGTCAGATCTGATGCATACATACATTTAGTTCAGCTACATGATTGAATTTTAAGAAACGCTTGAACAAAAATGAGCATAAAAAAAACTTTGTCACTCAGAAATTAATTGGCGAAATAGAGAATACTTTCCTCCAATGAAGTATTACATTATTTCTTTCACACATAGCTTTATTTGGAATCCCGTTCGTTCGAAAGTTAAGGACGCTGTCCAAACAACGATTTTTCTTAATTAAAATAAGAAAAATAGCTTATCCAGGAAAATTCTTAATTTTTTTAACAAAACTAATTTTAAAATATTTAAAAATTGTACAAAACAAGAGAGTCTTCCCCCATGCATCAGAACGCAGGGTTGGTGGGTCCAGAGTTCTGTTCTGAACCCTTCCACAGCCCGATGAATGTCGTGCCTTGTCGGAACGAACATTACGCTACCCCACCGCATATGAAGGGCGGACGGGTCTCGGTAAGATCATCCCGCGTGAATCAAAACTCAAGGTCGATGGTTCCAGAGCTCTGTTTATAATCCTTCCATAGCCTACTGAATGTCGTGCCTTCTCGGAACGAACATTACGCTACCCCGCTGTTTATACCGGTCGGACTAGTCGCGGTAAGACCATCTCGCGTGAATCAGAACTCAAGGTCGGTGGGTCCAGAGTTCTATTCTGAATCCTTTCACAGCCCGATAAATTTCGTGCCTTGTCGGAACACACATTACGCTACCCCTCCGCCTATACTTGGCGGACGGTTCTCGGTAAGACCATCCGGCGTGAATCAGAACTCAAGGTCTGTGGGTCCAGAGTTCCATTCTGAATACTTTCACAGACCGATGAATGTCGTGCCTTTTCGGAAAGAATTTTACGCTACTCCTCCACCTATACCGGGTGGACGGGTCTCGGTAAGACCATCCTGCTTGAATCAGAACTCAAGTTCGGTGGGTCCAGAGTTCCATTCTGAATCCTTTCACAGCCCGATGAATGTCGTGCCTTGTAGGAACGATCGTTACGCTTCCCCGCCACATATACCGAGCGGACGGGTCGCGGTAAGACCATCCCGCATAAATCAGAACTCCAGGTAGATGGTTCCAGAGCTCTGTTTATAATCCTTCCATAGCCTACTGAATGTCGTGCCTTCTCGGAACGAACATTACGCTACCCCGCTGTTTATACCGGTCGGACTAGTCGCGGTAAGACCATCTCGCGTGAATCAGAACTCAAGGTCGGTGGGTCCAGAGTTCTATTCTGAATCCTTTCACAGCCCGATAAATTTCGTGCCTTGTCGGAACACACATTACGCTACGGTGCCGTATATACTGGGCGGACGGGTTATGGTAAGACCATCCCGCATGCATTAGAACGCCTGCTCGGATGGTCCAGAGTTCTGTTCATAATCCTATAAACATGCATTTAGTTGTTTCTCGGATAGTCAATAGACGTGAAAACCAGATAGATGTTGATAATTTTAAATGAAACTTTATGGAATTTCAAATATTAGTAATAAAGTTCTAAGTTTTCACTTCTATCGGCGGTCTCTATAACTGCCAATTTTTTTTCTCGAGGAGACTAAGATTTTCCAAACCATTTGTAATTGAATTTCACTTTGAAATTCAGCGTTAGTAAATACTTATAAGGACGCTAAACAAATATAATTTCAGCCGTCTATCAGAAATCATATGTTACAAATGTCCAAAAATGAGCTTGAGAACTGAAAAGAGAAGAGGGGGAGGGGGTACATACGGTGGGTTTTACCGACCGAGCAAGAAGAAAAAATTATGCAGCGCTCAAAAACATAATCATTTGTATATCAAATCTATTTTATTCAATAATCCGTGGGACAGAGGGTGGGGTTAGCGCTGTTTTTCCGATTATCTGCAAATTACTTCAAAAGTGACGTTAGATCAGATACATACATACATTTAGGTCAGCTACATGATTGTATTTTAACAAACGCTGGAACAGAAATGCCATTAAAATAAACTTTGTTATTCGGAAATTAATGGGCGAAATAGAGAATACTATCCTCCAAGGAAGTATTACATTATTTATTTCACACAAAGCTTTATTTGTAATCCCGTTAGTTCGAAAGATAAGGACGCTGTTCTAACTACGATTTTTTAAAATTAAAATAAGAAAAAGGACTTGGTCAGAAAAATTCTTATTTTTTTTTACAAAACAAATTAAAAAAGAAATTACACACATTACTAATTAAAAATCGTACAAAACAAGAGAGTCTTCCCGCATGCATCAGAACGCAAGGTTGGTGGGTCCAGAGTTCTATTCTGAATCCTTTCACAGCCCGATGAATGTCGTGCCTTCTCGGAATGAACATTACGCTACCCCTCCGCCTATACCGGGCGGACGGGTCCCGGTAAGATCATCCGCGTGAATCAGAACTCAAGGTCGGCGGGTGCGGAGTTCCATTCTGAATCCTTTCACAGCCTGATGAATGTCGTGCCTTGTCGGACGAACATAACGCTACCCCTCCGCTTATACCGGGCGGAAGGGTCTCGTTAAGACCATCCCGCGTGAATCAGAACTCAAGGTCGGTGGGTCCAGAGTTCCATTCTGAATCCTTTCACAGCCTGATTAATGTCGTGCCTTGTCGGATGAACATAACGCTACCCCTCCGCTTATACCGGGCGGACGAGTCTCGGTAAGACCATCCCGCGTGAATGAGAACTCAAGATCGGTGGGTCCAGGGTTCTCTTATGAATCCTTCCACACCCCGATGAATGCCTTGCCTTGTAGGAACGATCGTTACGCTTCCCCGCGGCATATACCGAGCGGACGGGTCTCGGTAACACCATCCCGCATAAATCAGAACTTAAGGTCGGTGGTTCCAGAGCTCTGTTCATAATCCTTATATAGCCTTCTGAATGTCGTGCCTTCTCGGAATGAACATTACGCTACCCCGCTGTTTTTCCGGTCGGACTAGTCGCGGTAAGACCATCCCACATGAATCAGAACACAAGGTCGGTGTGCTCAGAGTTCTATTCTGAATACTTCCACGGCCCGATGAATGTCGTGCCTTGTCGGAACGAAGATTACGCTACGGCGCCACCTATACCGGGTGGACGCGTCACGGTACGACCATCCCGCATGAATCAGAAATCAATTTCGGTGGGTCCAGAGTTCTGTTCCGAATCCTTCCACGGCCCGATGAATGTCGTGCCTTGTCGGAAAGAACATTACGTTACGCCGCCGCATATCCAGGGCGGACGGGTTCCGGTAAGACCATCCCGCATGCAACAGAACGCAAGGTCGATGGGTCCAGAGTTCTGTTCTGAATCCTATAAACATGCATTTAGTTGTTGCTCGGAGTGTCAATAGATGTGAAAACCAGATAGATGTTGATAATTTTCATTCAAACTTTATGGAATTTCAAATACTAATACTAAATATTCTAAGTATTCACTTCTATCGGCAATCTCTATAACTGCCAATTTTTAATCACGAGGAGATTAAAATTTTCCAAACTTTTTGTAATTGAATTTGTCTTTGAAATTCAGCGTTACTAAATACTTATAAAAAAGCTACAACAAATATAATTTCTGTCGTCTATGAGAAATCGTATGTTACACATGTCCAAAAATGAGCTTCAGAACTAAAAAAAGAGGGCGGGGCGGTACATACGGTAGGTTTTACCGACCAAGCGAGGAAAAAAATTATGCAGCGCTCAAAAACATAATTATTTGTATATCAAATCTAATTTATTCAATAATATTTATGACAGGGGGGTGGGGTTTAGCACTCTTTCTCCGATTATTTGCGTATTACTTCAAAAGTAACGTCAGATCTGATGCATACATACATTTAGTTCAGCTACATGATTGAATTTTAAGAAACGCTTGAACAAAAATGAGCATAAAAAAAACTTTGTCACTCGGAAATTAATTGGCGAAATAGAGAATACTTTCCTCCAATGAAGTATTACATTATTTCTTTCACACATAGCTTTATTTGGAATCCCGTTCGTTCGAAAGTTAAGGACGCTGTCCAAACAACGATTTTTCTTAATTAAAATAAGAAAAATAGCTTATCCAGGAAAATTCTTATTTTTTTTAACAAAACTAATTTTAAAATATTTAAAAATTGTACAAAACAAGACAGTCTTCCCCCATGCATCAGAACGCAGGGTTGGTGGGTCCAGAGTTCTGTTCTGAACCCTTCCACAGCCCGATGAATGTCGTGCCTTGTCGGAACGAACATTACGCTACCCCACCGCATATGAAGGGCGGACGGGTCTCGGTAAGATCATCCCGCGTGAATCAAAACTCAAGGTCGGTGGTTCCAGAGCTCTGTTTATAATCCTTCCATAGCCTACTGAATGTCGTGCCTTCTCGGAACGAACATTACGCTACCCCGCTGTTTATACCGGTCGGAATAGTCGCGGTATGACCATCCCACATGAATCAGAACACAAGGTCGGTGGGCTCAGAGTTCTATTCTGAATCCTTCCACGGCCCGATGAATGACGTGTCTTTTCGGAACGAACATTACGCTACGGTGCCGTATATACTGGGCGGACGGGTTATGGTAAGACCATCCCGCATGCATTAGAACGCCTGCTCGGTGGGTCCAGAGTTCTGTTCATAATCCTATAAACATGCATTTAGTTGTTTCTCGGATAGTCAATAGACGTGAAAACCAGATAGATGTTGATAATTTTAAATGAAACTTTATGGAATTTCAAATATTAGTAATAAAGTTCTAAGTTTTCACTTCTATCGGCGGTCTCTATAACTGCCAATTTTTTTTCTCGAGGAGACTAAGATTTTCCAAACCATTTGTAATTGAATTTCACTTTGAAATTCAGCGTTAGTAAATACTTATAAGGACGCTAAACAAATATAATTTCAGCCGTCTATCAGAAATCGTATGTTACAAATGTCCAAAAATGAGCTTGAGAACTGAAAAGAGAAGAGGGGGAGGGGGTACATACGGTGGGTTTTACCGACCGAGCAAGAAGAAAAAATTATGCAGCGCTCAAAAACATAATCATTTGTATATCAAATCTATTTTATTCAATAATCCGTGGGACAGAGGGTGGGGTTAGCGCTGTTTTTCCGATTATCTGCAAATTACTTCAAAAGTGACGTTAGATCAGATACATAAATACATTTAGGTCAGCTACATGATTGTATTTTAACAAACGCTTGAACAGAAATGCCATTAAAATAAACTTTGTTACTCGGAAATTAATGGGCGAAATAGAGAATACTATCCTCCAAGGAAGTATTACATTATTTATTTCACACAAAGCTTTATTTGTAATCCCGTTAGTTCGAAAGATAAGGACGCTGTTCTAACCACGATTTTTTAAAATTAAAATAAGAAAAAGGACTTGGTCAGAAAAATTCTTATTTTTTTTTACAAAACAAATTATAAAAGAAATTACACACATTACTAATTAAAAATCGTACAAAACAAGAAAGTCTTCCCGCATGCATCAGAACGCAAGGTTGGTGGGTCCAGAGTTCTATTCTGAATCCTTTCACAGCCCGATGAATGTCGTGCCTTCTCGGAACGAACATTACGCTACCCCTCCGCCTATACCGGGCGGACGGGTCCCGGTAAGATCATCCGCGTGAATCAGAACTCAAGGTCGGCGGGTGCGGAGTTCCATTCTGAATCCTTTCACAGCCTGATGAATGTCGTGCCTTGTCGGACGAACATAACGCTACCCCTCCGCTTTTACCGGGCGGAAGGGTCTCGTTAAGACCATCCCGCGTGAATCAGAACTCAAGGTCGGTGGGTCCAGAGTTCCATTCTGAATCCTTTCACAGCCTGATTAATGTCGTGCCTTGTCGGACGAACATAACGCTACCCCTCCGCTTATACCGGGCGGACGAGTCTCGGTAAGACCATCCCGCGTGAATGAGAACTCAAGATCGGTGGGTCCAGGGTTCTCTTATGAATCCTTCCACAGCCCGATGAATGCCTTGCCTTGTAGAAACGATCGTTACGCTTCCCCGCGGCATATACCGAGCGGACGGGTCTCGGTAACACCATCCCGCATAAATCAGAACTTAAGGTCGGTGGTTCCAGAGCTCTGTTCATAATCCTTATATAGCCTTCTGAATGTCGTGCCTTCTCGGAATGAACATTACGCTACCCCGCTGTTTTTCCGGTCGGACTAGTCGCGGTAAGACCATTCCACATGAATCAGAACACAAGGTCGGTGGGCTCAGAGTTCTATTCTGAGTTCTTCCACGGCCCGTTGAATGTCGTGCCTTGTCGGAACGAAGATTACGCTACGGCGAAACCTATACCGGGTGGACGCGTCACGGTAAGACCATCCCGCATGAATCAGAAATCAATTTCGGTGGGTCCAGAGTTCTGTTCCGAATCCTTCCACGGCCCGATGAATGTCGTTCCTTGTCGGAAAGAACATTACGTTACGCCGCCGCATATACCGGGCGGACGGGTTACGGTGAGACCATGCCGCATGCAACAGAACGCAAGGTCGATGGGTCCAGAGTTCTGTTCTGAATCTTATAAACATGCATTTAGTTGTTGCTCGGAGTGTCAATAGATGTGAAAACCAGATAGATTTTGATAATTTTCATTCAAACATTATGGAATTTCAAATACTAATACTAAATGTTTTAAGTATTCACTTCTATCGGCAGTCTCTATAACTGCCAATTTTTAATCACGAGGAGATTAAAATTTTCCAAACTATTTGTAATTGAATTTGTCTTTGAAATTCAGCGTTACTAAATACTTATAAGAAAGCTACAACAAATATAATTTCTGCCGTCTATGAGAAATCTTATGTTACACATGTCCAAAAATGAGCTTCAGAACTAAAAAAAGAGGGCGGGGGCGGTACGTACGGTGAGTTCTACCGACCAAGCGAGGAAAAAATTATGCAGCGCTCAAAAACATAATTATTTGTATATCAAATCTAATTTATTCAATAATATTTATGACAGGGGGGTGGGGTTTAGCACTCTTTCTCCGATTATTTGCGTATTACTTCAAAAGTAACGTCAGATCTGATGCATACATACATTTAGTTCAGCTACATGATTGAATTTTAAGAAACGCTTGAACAAAAATGAGCATAAAATAAACTTTGTCACTCGGAAATTAATTGGCGAAATAGAGAATACTATCCTCCAATGAAGTATTACATTATTTCTTTCACACATAGCTTTATTTGGAATCCCGTTCTTTCGAAAGTTAAGGACGCTGTCCAAACAACGATTTTTCTTAATTAAAATAAGACAAATAACTTATCCAGGAAAATTCTTATTTTTTTTTACAAAACTAATTATAAAAGAAATTACAGACATTACTATTTAAAAATTGTACAATACAAGAGAGTCTTCCCGCGTGCATCAGAACGCAGGGTTGGTGGGTCCAGAGTTCTGTTCTGAACCCTTCCACAGCCCGATGAATGTCGTGCCTTGTCGGAAAGAATATTATGCTACGCCGCCGCATATACCAGGCGGATGGGTCTCGGTATGAACATACCGCATGAATCAAAACGCAAAATCAGTGGGTCCAGAGCTCGGTTCTGAATCCTTTCATAGCTCGATGAATGCCGTGCCTTGTAGGAACAAACGTTACGCTTCCCCGCTGCATATATCGGGCGTACGGGTCACGGTAAAATCATCCCGCATGCATCAGAACGCAAGGTCGGTGTGTCCAGCGTACTGTTATAAATCCTTCCACAGCTCGACTAATGTCGTGCGTTGTCGGAACGAACATGAAATTACTCCGCCGCGCATTCCGGGAGGACGGGTCGCGGTAAAACTATCCAGCATAAATGAGAACTTAAGTTGGTGGTTTATGGAATTTCAAATATTAGTACTAAAATTTCGAAGTTTTCACTACTATCGGCGGTCTCTATAACTGCCAATTTTTTTTTTCTCGAGCAGACTAAAATTTTCCAAACCATTTGTAATTGAATTTGTCTTTGAAATTCAGCGTTAGTAAATACTTATAAGGACGCTAAACAAATATAATATCTGCCGTCTATCAGAAATCGCATGTTACAGATGTCCAAAAATGAGCTTGAGAGCTGAAAAGAGAAGAAAGGGGGGTACATACGGTGGGTTTTACCGACCGAGCAAGGGGAAAAAATTATGCAGCGCTCAAAAACGTAATCATTTGTTTATCAAATCTATTTTATTCAATATTCCGTGGGACAGGGGTGGGGTTTAGCACTGTTTTTCCGATTATCTGCGTATTACTTCAAAAGTGACGTTAGATCTGATGCATACATATATTTAGGTCAGCTACATGATTGAATTTTAAGAAATGCTTGAACAGGAATGCCATTAAAATAAACTGTGTCACTCGGAAATTAATTGGCGAAATAGAGAATACTATCCTCCAATGAAGTATTACATTATTTATTTCGCACAAAGCTTTATTCGGAATCTTGTTCGTTCGAAAGTTAAGGACTCTGTCCAAAATACGAATTTTCTTAATTAAAATAAGAAAGAGGACTTATCGAGAAAAATTCTTATTTTTTTGCAAAACTAATTATAAAAGAAATTACACACATTATTAATTAAAAATTGTACAAAACAAGAGAGTCTTCCCGCATGCATCAGAACGCAAGGTCGGTGGGTCCAGAGTTCTGATCTGAATCCTTCCACAGCCGGCTGAATGTCTTCCCTTTCGGAACGAACATTACGCTACGGCGCTACAAACATTAAGTGCACAAAGAATTTGTATTTTTTTATACCCCGATATTATGAATAACCTCGTATTAACAAACAAAATGTTCGGTCCCGATGCATTCATTAAATCGGGGTACGACTGTATTTACTTGATTATTTCGATTTCGAAAACTAAATTATATTATATCGATTTCCTTAATTGCAGTAATATTTTAAATCGTTTGGTTATTTGTATTTTATTTTTTCAATTGACTAATGGCTGATTCTGTCAATTAAGAGAACCAGGACATGCTCGAAGGAGTAAAATGCCAAAAATAAGTCTCTTTGTTTATGGGATATATTTCTTTTAAAATTTCCAATAGTAACTTAGATTTTTTGGTTATATTAATAAATATTTTAATCATTCTGTAGAAATACAAAAATAATATTTTAGTTTTAAAATTTTTTGTTTTGTTTCTGTTTAATTTATGTTTGACATAATTTTTGAGATCTCATAATGCATGCTTAAGTTTAGATACCCTTTTTCAACAAATATATCTCATAAATATGTAAAGTATTTTTGCACATATGTAAAACAATACACAAAAATAGAGTAAACGTGTTTTTTGTAAAATATTTAGATATAGTTTTTTTTTAAAAAAATTATAAAACTTTGCAAAATTTGAAAACTTTTATTTTGTTCCTCTTTTTATACGTGAAACTATTTTTTTAAAAAACTATGTACTTTTCGACTAAAAAATAGGTTTACTACATGCACAGGCATCCTGTATATAAGTAAAAAGAATTTGGAATCATATAGTGTAATAGTTTTTTTTAAAGTGCACCTATAAAAGCAAAAAAAAAAAAAAAAAATATGCTTTGGAAAAAAAGTAAACATTTTTTTTAGTAAACGTTTGTTTACATTTTTGTCAATTACTTTTTTTCTATTTTATGGTTAAATGTTATACATTTTGCGATTAAAAAACTGAGCACAATTTTTAATACTAAAACTTAAAAAGTCGATTTTTTTTAATGTGTATGCTGTCTTTGTTCCTTTAACGCAGGGGTCGGCAACCTTTTGGCTGTGGCGGGCCAAGCCAATCTACCCTAGGATTCAGCTTGACACTCAGTAGGACACTTTTGAAACAATTCGATTCACGAGATAATTCCTACAGAGTTAGAGAATAGAAGTCTATACAATACATATTACAGTTTTATGAAGAATTTTACATCATTTTAAAATATTTGTTAACATAAAAATAAACAGCACAAAATATAACTGCTTCTTCAACAAAAATTTAAAAATTTAAATTGTACATACATTATGTATTTTTAAACATATTTATTTAAATAAGAAACATACAACATAAAATGTGTAAGTATTTCTGTTCATTATAATTAAATTAAAAGATAAATATAAGTTTTAATGCGAACCTAGTGCGCAGGTAAAAAGATAAATATAAAATTTTTAATGCGCACCGCCCTACTTTTATATCACAAAATTACAGGTATAATTTGTAACTTTCAATGTGACACGATTCTGAGCATTTAATTGTTAAACCATTTCTTTGAGGACTCGAAATATTTTTCATACGAGGAAAGATTTTTTTACTTAGATATGCAGAATTAAAAGCGGAAAGCAGGGTTCACGTAATTTTCTCATTTCAAACAATTAAATCTCGCCAGCAATGGCATTCAATAATTTACAAAATGGCTGTAAATTTATTTTTAAAGTCATCTTTCAAATTTTTTAGTAATTACATTAATGTTTATAATTCTGGAGATGTTTGTCAAATAAAATCGATTACAAATTTATTATCAAATTCCTTCCCCTCAAAAATTTACAAATATGCTGAGTAGTGCAGAGTGCCACTGAGAATTATACCGCGCTATGGCATGCGTGCCATAGGTTGCCGACCCCTGCTTTAACGTGTTAATTGTTTTATTGTATTAATGTGTGTGTGTGTGATTCCTGAGATATTAAATAAATAAACAAACAACAGCTAATTTAAGCTTACATAAACATTGCTGTTGTTCTACCAAAGATTTTATTTTCACTGTATCAAGTGTCTAGTTGGTTATGTGCAGATTATCTAAGTAATTTAAAAAATGAAACATTTTCTGCTCTTTAACAAATCTTTCTAGTTAATGTGCATATTTCCTGGCTAATTTACAGACTGACTGGTTTGTGCACTTTAGCGGTAACTTAAACAACGTCTTTAATTTTATTACTATTCTTTTCGTCTCAAAAATGTGTGTTTACGCTCAACTGTAATTTTTTTTTAGAATTGAAAAAATTTCCTTTTTTTGGATTCCGGTGTTGTTTTTTGTCTGTACAATGTTAACTGACACACACCAGTTGAAATGGAAATTTTCTCCAATTTTAGGAAACCATAGCCATGTCTGAACTACATAGTTTTTATTTTTTTTATCTATACAACAATTTTACTCGGACTTCATCAACAGATTTTGTAAAACTACGTTCTGAAATAGATATTTTTACTTTATTGAATTGGATTTTTGGATTTATATTTTTCACACACTGATAGTTTCTTCTGTATTTTTTATTGAAAACTATTTTTTTTAAATGTATGCTTTAAAAATGTTTAAAGATTTTTTTTGCAAAACTTTAAACTAAAAAATACCTGAAAAAACTAATTTAATATGCTTAATTCTTTTTAGAAAAACGTATTTTTTTAATGTTTTCTGGAATATGCGCGGAAAATCGGAACTATGAGTTAAAAATATTAAGTTGTAAGAAAACGGAAGGGAAATGCTAGTTTTTTAGTAATTCTTAATATGTTTATTTTTGAAAAGTATTTTCTTTTTTTTAAACTGTTTTCGAGTGGCGGTGGTAGAGCCTAGTGGTCATGGTCCGAACTCTTGGGGTGTGTGCCATGGGTTTGATTCCTGATGCCACTGATGACCCGACTTGTAAAGAAAGTAATGCATGTTAACTCTGTCAAGGCTCAAGGTTATCTCGTTGGTGCGCTGGGGAAGATTGGAGAGTTAGTTAACAGGTTCGGTCTTTTCCGTTACTCGACCGTTTTTCAAAATACGATGTCTGCCGCCAACATCCCCCGCGTTGCTTTTGAGAGCGGTCTTAAAAAACACTTACTCATTTGATTATTTTGTATCTATCTTTTAATCAAGAAACAAAACAAAATAATGCAATTACACATGGACAAGATTTTTTTTAATTTCGTTTGAGTTGGAAGCCAGGTAACTGACTTGTCATGAGTTCGAGCCTAGTACCACTAAGGACACGCTGAGTAGATGCGCTGATGCACGTGACATCTGTCGGGGCTCAAACGTCCACCCGTTAGTGTGGTGTGTAAGTTAGGAGAGGGGGGAAGGGTGCCAGCTCAGGAGTCGTACTCTTCACATGAACATGGTTCAAAATAGCGAGCTCCGTCACTAATAGCCCTCTTGCAGCTTTGTAGTGCTACGTAAATATAATTCTCTCGCTCTGAACGCATTTGTCAGATAAAGCCTATTACAAAATTATCAATTTCCATCCCCTCAAAAATTTACAATAATTTGCCGAACTGTGCAGAGTGCTACAGAGAATTAAGCCGCGTGCCACCTGTGGCACGCATGCCATCGGTTACCGATCACTGCATTAGACTGTTACTGCTTTAGAATTAATATTTTTAATATTTTTAATGATTCTTAGTAAAATTTTTCAATGGAAAACAATTTAATACAGAAATCTCAAACCGGCCAAAGGTTTAATTGTAATTTTAAGGTAAATGTTTTCAATAGATAATTCCAAAGGAAAACAATAATATAATTTTTAGTAGATATGATAGTTTTTTTAATAATTCACATAAATAGAAATCTGAGGAGCCACATGTGGCTCTCAAACAGTGGCCTGGCAACCCCTGTCGTAGACCTTTATTGGTGTATCAGTTTTTCCCATTTTAGTCGCCTTCTACAACATGCATGAGCTACGTTGGAACTATTCTTATATTACAACATTATTTCATTTAATTTGCAGTTATCTGTTAAGAAAGTTTATAATTCTTCAAAGATTCTACAAATTTCAAAAAAAATAATGCTTATAGAGATAATAGTTTTTCTCATTTACGAAAAACATCACATCAAGTGTTTTAAAATATTTATTTACTTTTCCATGAGAAAAATTAAAAATAGTTGAAACTGATTTTTTTAAAGAAATTTCAAATAACTCTAACATTTTTAAAAGAGAAAATTTTGAGTTTTAATTTCATCCTTTATATAACTAATGGAATAAAATCACCAGTTAGAAATTATTTTATTGATAAAATAAATATTCTGATAATAGTAATAAAAATGTTTAAATATAAAAGTTTCCTAAAAATGTTAAAAAGTTCTTGTAAAATAAGCAAATAGTTTTATTTGAACTCTACAATATTGGAATTTAATTCGATTTTAGAGACTAAAAAAGTGTTCAATATGGCACGATAACAGTTTTCATTAAAAATAAAGAAATTTATTTTTATTGAATGCCGCATTCCATTATCACGTGACTTGTGGTTGATTCTGATTACATATGATTTCAAAGTCTACCAATTTGGCCATTAAGATTAGAACATGGTACATCTGGTTTTATTACAATGGACATGGTTCTTTAATATTTATAAATTATGTAAATATATTCCATTAATATTTTAAAAAAAATATAAGTTACATTTAAAACATTTTTTACACAATCAAAATAAGAAAATTATTAATGTTTTATGACTAAGCTTTTTGTCTTTATTTTATGATAAAAAATACCATAAATTTAATAAATAATCTAAACATTAGTCGAGAAAACTTCGCCAGAATAGCAATGTTTTTTTCTTGACTTTTTTTTATTTTTTAGTTCAAGCAAACGATTCTTTTTCATATGGTTTTCACTTTTCTTCAAAATCTTAAAAGCTCATATGACGATTACATTTATTTTTATTGATACAATTCAACTGAGAAAATGTTTTCGTACACCAGATCAATCTGGCAACTATTTAACAATTAATTTTTCAAGGTACTGAGTGGCAACATTGGCTGCATATAAAAATAAATCGTATTTGTCATTCGATTGTTTTTGTGTCATTTTTAACTTTTATCAGAATAATTATATTTTAAAAACTTTATTTCTTGTTTATTCATTGTGATATTTTTCGCCATCCATCGTCGACGAGGTATTTGTTTCATATTTTTTGAGAATTTATAACTCCTTTTTTTTAGTAATAACAGTTTTCATTAAACTACAATACATTCCATTTCTTAATATTTTTGCTTCCAGTAGCTTCTTATATTTTGGAATTACTTTTATTTTATGATCTTATTTCACTTTATAAATATAGTAATTGAGATTTCAATACCAACAATTATTAATTTAGAACTTCTTACGATAAATTTAAGCTCTAATTAAATATTTGTGGATTTATCGAAGAAAAAAAGTAAGTGACACGTTTTGACCGATGTAAATGTTACCGGTAATGCTGGAAAATTGTTAATGTGTAGATTATCAAGCTGATCTGCAGATGAAATAATTTACTCCATTTAAGTGCGGAATCAAAAGTTTTCTGTAGATTTACTGGGTATTCTTCACATTTGCGGGTTTTATATCTTTAATGTTTAAAAGTTTATTTTTCTCATTTCCTTTCTGTTTAGAGTTTTGATTGAACGTTGACTCATCCTCCTTAAATAATTTATACTATTCTTCAAAAATTCATTTCTTTAAATAAGCTAACATGTTTAACCGTTTGATTCTTTGTATTATAGTTTTTAAATAGATTTATGATTGATTCTATCAGCTAATGTGTTGTGTACAGTCGAACCCCCGATTATAGAGCCCCTATTTAACGAATTTCGCGATTTTACGATCTTTCTTCTTTCTCCCGATTAAAATGAAGGCAAAATTTACCAGTTTAACGAATGATAAATACCAAATGCATGAATTATTTTAAAAGCTAGAAATTGTTTCTATTTCTTTGTATTAGAAAAAATTGAATTTTTCTTTTAAGAATGACACATACTTTTTTTTGTTTGGAACAGAAAAAGACCTTTCTTGTGAGCAGAAAATTTCAACGGGTAAAGGCGAAGACCATTATCAGACTTAACAGGTTCAGAAGAGTTATAATTGTAACTTATCGTGTGAGTTTTGAATAGGACAAGGAATTGCTTTCTTCCAACTTCCCAATGCAGAGGATATTTAACGTTTTAACAAAAATGTTGCATTTGATTGTCGGTTGTTGCACAGATAGGAACAGGCATTGTTGATTTGTCGAAGCCAGTAATGATTCTGGTGTAGAAATTTATAATTAAAACTAATATCAAAAATGCGAATTCAGAATTGTTTGCTGATTTAGATTATTCTCAATCGTTTGAGAAAGTATTAATATCAAAAAATTTCTATGAAAAATTGTTTATATGCGGAGTGTACTTACAAAGAGCAAACGTTAGTAGGAATTTTTAAGTTTTGCATTTGTAAAATAGAAAATGATGTAAAAACAGCAACATTTAAACTTAAAATGTTTTTCTTTTATTTTTTCCCCTGTTAAGTATGGTGTTTTATTATGGTATATTTACAATAAAAAATGTGTCTTTTTTAAAATCATTTTGGGTAAAAAAAAAATGACTGGTCAACGCGTTAAGTATTTTTTCAAGATTTTCACCATCGCCATCCACAAGGGCAGCAAATTAACATTTAATTTTTCATAATTCTCATTTCAGCTTTTGAAATTTGACTACACGGTTAATAACTCTAAAGGAAATTAATCGTTATATTTATGTAAATTAATTAATTTATATAAATTTCAACACGTGAATTTGTATGAAAATTAGTTCAATCCACAGTCTCTACTTTTAAGTAAGCCAAGTAAACTATTTAGAAACCACACATATATATTCATACTATGTTCGTGATTAATCTGCAAAACATGAAGCTTTACTCAGTAACCATTTTTTTTCTTTTCTAATAATTTTTGATCTTCTGGTAAATTGTTACTACTTTACTCTTATGAACTTAAAATTTATAATATTTTAAATATATTTCTTGTTAGACTTAACTGAAAAGATTTGTACTGCCTAAAATGCTTTCTTCTTATGCATTTGAACACAAATGACAAGTTGTTTAATTAATTAAAATTCTATACCAATATAAGGCTTTATAATACCATTTTATTTAGAATGGTCATTTCAAATTGAAGTATTTTCTGTTGCAGATGTTTGAAAGCCATGGATTTAGGTATTACTTGACATAAACCAAAGGAATTGAAGAAAAGTATTCAGTAACATTATCTCCGTTTCGTAATCACAGTTTAAGTAATTAATTTTTATAATATTGTATTTCGATTTTTTGTGTTTGAAATTAATAAGAGCATCAATTGGTAAAAACATCCTTAAAAATTCAAATAGAATATTTTGCATCATTAAATAATCTGATCTGTTTTTTTTTTATCAAAGTTGCACTAGGAGCTACTCTAAAGTCCACACCAAGATTGAGGTCATGTATCATGTCTCTACACGGTTGCGTTATCTTCCAGTGCAGGACTAGACATCCCCAAGCAGTGTTCCTGACCTTAAACCAGTTGGCTACCAAGGGTAAACTTGGAAGATCATCCCTCGTAAGTAACTTTTGATATATGTAGTCACCCGAACATAAGATGTTTTTGGCCATGTTGATGTTATGATGAAGATGTTTGTAATAGTAAACATTATATAAAATATTTAAAGTCTTATAGATTTTAAAATCCGTCTTTTAAATCTATTTAAATTTAGATAAATTTACTGAATGTGTGTCTAATTATTTTAATTTAAGATGAAATCCATTAAACATATTTTTGTTTTAAACACGCATAAGCGGTAAGATATAGACCAGTTGTAATAGAAAAGAAATCACATGGCTCGTTTCTTGTTCATTCTTTAGCATTAGTTTCTCACCAGCAGCAGTCATTGATTTAGGGTTTAATTTGATCAAAATGGACAGAAATACAGACCTTTTTAAATGCTGAAAGAAGTGTAAGAACTCAGATATTATGCGTAATATTATACAAGCTGTTCAAAGCTAAATTATTTATTTTATAAGATATTAAGACGATATGGTACCTAAAGTAATCAACCTGTCAGTTTTTATTGACTTTGATACCTCGAATCTTATAAATATGCTTGCAAAATTTCAAACCTTAACCTGCTTTTTATCAAGTTGCCGACAATATTTGATGCTGGACAGCTACCACGCCCACATTTCCAGATTATCTGCTAGAAAAGGCTGAAATAAAATGGTCGTATTTTCTACCACGCGTAAATGAGACTGGCATTATATGGGTAACAAATCATTTTCAAATAAATTCATGAAAAATTCTAGTTTTGAATTGTTTTATTGAAGAGTAAATGGATTTTGATTAAAGAATTAAAAGTTGTACAGTATTTTATGATATTATGAGATGAAATTTAAAAATCAGATTCCCCAGCACAAATACTAAATTTCATTTGATAACTCGAATAATTAAAATCCTAATTCATACTTGAATGACTCCATTTTATATTTGTTTTGTTGATATATCTTATTGTAAATTCAATACTTATTTATTTTAGATATATTTTAAGCAAATACACATATGCAGTTCTTAGATTTTATATATTTTACCTATAAATTGAAAGGTTGATTTGCTTTTCGTCGTGTACAACTTTTAACATTCATTCATTCGTGTACAACTTTTAACATTCGAAGGCTTTTAAAATCATGGAAATAAAAAATAAAGGCATAAACATCTTTTGTACATGTTGTGAATTAGGTCTGAGCATAGAATTAGTCTTGAAGTGTGTGTATTTTTTTTATAATTATTAAGATATAGTTTTATATAAAATATTTGATCTTTCATTCGTTTTCTTCGATATATTCATTATGGCAGTATACTGTTTAATTGTTCTACATTTGTGCAATTTATGTATTACTTATGGTAAGCAATTCTAAATAAGCTAATTAACTTTTCATAAAAGTTTCAGACTATTCGATGCATATTATATCATGCTATTCATGGAATGAAAACTTCAAACTCATATTTCTCCGTGTTTAATTTTTGTACACATATTATCGTTCAAAACCCTAAGGCTTTTTTGATAATTGAAGTATAGGTTTGAAATTTTTTGTACGTGTTCTGAAATGTATGTTTTGTAAAACCATGCATGGAATTAGCTCTAACATGTTTAGTACTTTTTCTAAAAAATTTCAAAATCAAAATTAATGTTTTTTTGAGATTTTTTGGAAGTTTAACTATAAAAATTTTAATAAAAAATTAAAGAGCAGCAGCAGAAAAAAACCATGGCCAGTTTTATGTAGTATTTTATAAGGTACTTGAAAAAAATTTTGAAAGAAAAGAGACATATTTAAAAAAGTCTTAGAAATTTAAAAACTGTTTTAAAAAGTTGAACAAATTTAGATTTTACAAAAATTTTGCAACAATTAAAAAAAATTTTGTTCGGAATTATTATTAAATATTAACATTTATAAAATACAATTAAAACCAAATATCAAATATTAAAAATAAAAATAAATTGTGAAAATCGTACCATATTGCCTTACATAATTACCACGATAACAGTTTTTTTTTTTTTTATCGAAAATGTGATCACAATTCCAAGATCTTGTGTCGCTTATTATCTAATAATTATTTTAGCTGTTTGAAAAACAATTCCTCCAGATCTTTAGATATTCCTTTCTGTTTAGGAAGATTTATTATGTTAGGGGCCGGTAACCTTATAGTTGTGGCGTGCCAAACCAATCTACCAATATGATTTAGAGTGCCACACAAAAAGAAATATTTGAAACTATTTGATTTTTCGTGGCAACGCAAAACTAGAAAATAAAGATCAAAAATATATTTAAAGTTTTATTATATATTAATTATGCATCATTTAAAGATATTACTTAACATAAAATAAAACTGTTCCTTTAACATAAATAAGATAAAATTGTACATATGTTATGCATTCTATGTATATAATTTTTATGTGAATCTTTTCTTTACATAACTCTATCTCATATCAAAATGGCAGAGGATAATTTATGATTTTCAGTTTGACACTTGATTTGAGCCTATTTTTCTAGTCTACGTATCTTATATATGTCTTGTGTGTCTTTCTTTTTCGTATTGTGTTGTCGTGTCTGACTTCTCTAGTCTTTAGTGTCTTATCTTAAATGTCTTGTAAAAGTTTTTAAAATTCATTGCCTTGTCTGGTGCACCTTCTCTTGTGTGCCTTGTCCATGTGTCCAATATAAAATTCTACTAATTAAATCTTCATGAACATATTTCGTGGACACCTTATTTTTTCTAAGTGGTATAAGGGACATTTGAAATAAGAAACTGTCAACAGTTTATAAAATGTTCTTAAAACCTTAATGTTGTATTTGTTTAATTTTTTTGTGTTGATATTGATGGAACTGTATGAATCATTTTCTTTCTCAATGCAAAAAAGTATAAAATCATTTTTTTCTGTTAAGTAAAAATCTGGGTCAATCTGGAGTACGTAAAGTGAGATTCGCGTTTCATTGAAGAAACTGTTTTTATATCTCTATTATATTGTTTTCTTGATTAAAAAAAAATAAACACCTAAAATTTGCGTGAGAAATCATTGTGTTGATAAAGACTGATTTTATTTTTAAAAAAACTCCAACAGGAATAAATGGAATAAACATTCTTGGTTATTTGTTGCATTTGACCAATTTTATATCAACTTTCAAAAATTTGTTTCTATAAATTTGTTCGTATACCGTTGTCTTTTTTGATATGTTGCACCTAAAAAATTTATTATTCAGTGATTTAAATATGTTTTTAATACATATGGATCGTTTAAAAAGTATTTCTACTGGCTGATGGTATTTCAGAATTTTCTAACTTTTTTCTCGTTTTAGCAAGTTTAGAGTAATACAATTTCGATTTAAGGTTTAATCTTCAATATAGGGTTAAAGTATTTCATAAAGAATTTTAGGGTGATAAGATGATAACTAAGATATGGATAATATACTTGGCGGAATATTTATTAAATTTATAATAATGTAAATTTTATTCAAAACATTTTCCAATGCATTAGTGTTCTAGATTCAAACTTTCGAGGGAAAAAATTTGTTGATTACTAGTGGTTTTAAGTGTATTGTGTGTTACTCTCTGTTTTGATTGTATATGCCTTGCCCCTTCTTGTATGTGTGTATTGTTATATTTCTTGTGAGTCTTGTCTTGCATTTCTTGTAAGTCTTGCCTTGCATGTCTTGTCTCTAATGTCTTTATTTCTTGTCTTTTATTTTTATAGTCTTGAAAAGTCCTGTATTGTATGTCTTGATTTGTCTTAAATTGTCTGTTGTGTTTTGTTTGGTTTAGTGTGTTTTTTTTCTGTATGCTGTGTTGTATGTGTTGTTTTGTGTATTCTGTGTTGTTTTGTCTAGACTAGTCTATGTTGTAAATATGTGGTGTGTTGACTATTTTCTGTTTGTGTTGTCTTGTCTTGACTATTCTGTGTGGTGCTGTCCTTTACATGTTGTGCTGTCCTTTACATGTTGTGCTGTCCTTTACATGTTGTGCTGTCCTTTACATGTTGTGCTGTCCTTTACATGTTGTGCCGTCCTTTACATGTTGTGCTGTATGTTGTATTGTCTGTGTTGTGTACTGTATTGTCTGTGTTGCGTGCTGTATTGTGTGTTGTATTGTCTGTGTTGTGCTGTCCTTTATATGTTGTGCTGTCCTTTACATGTTGTGCTGTCCTTTACATGTTGTGCTGTCCTTTACATGTTGTGCTGTCCTTTACATGTTGTGCTGTCCTTTACATGTTGTGCTGTCCTTTACATGTTGTGTTGTCCTTTACATGTTGTGTTGTCCTTTACATGTTGTGTTGTCCTTTACATGTTGTGTTGTCCTTTACATGTTGTGTTTTTTTTTTTTTTTACATGTTGTGTTGTCCTTTACATGTTGTGTTGTCCTTTACATGTTGTGTTGTCCTTTACATGTTGTGCTGTGTTGTCTGTGTTGGTGTTGTTCTTTATATGTGCTGTGTTGTGTGATGTATTGCCTGTGTTGTGTGTTGTATTGCCTGTGTTGTGTGCGTTGTATTGCCTGTGTTGTGTGCGTTGTATTGTGTGTTGTGTGCGTTGTATTGTATTGGTGAAAAACTCTGAAAATCGATTGTTAATCTTCTCTTGATGCCAATTTTTTATCATCAAGGAAGTTTTCTAATGCAAGTAAAACTTGGCAATCGCTTGGTCCAGGTCTGGACTACATGGTGAATTGATCAAAACTTTCTAATAAAACTCCTGGAGTTTCTGGCGATTTCTATGGATGTGTATGACCTGGAGTTGTCTTGATGGAACACAGTCCCTCTCCTTTTTGCTTATTCTGGCAAAAATATTAGCATCAAACGGTTCAATTGTTAGAAATAGGAATCCGAATTCAATCTTTGTCTATATGGAAAGAACTCATAATGATTTATTCCTTTCCAGATCCACCAAATGCATAGTAGAAACTTCCATGTTTGGCCATCGTTTGAGCTGCTTCACAGCGCTTTGACCACAATCGTTTTCGGACAACGTTGTAGTTTGACACATTTCTCAACCCTCTTCACTATCCGTTTAAGAAATATGTCTATTTTATTCCGTTTTGTTTGGGTCTTGAAGCCAGAAATTCAATCTATCATGTTTATTGACAATTGGTGTGGCACCTAAACATCAAGCTACTTTTTGAATCCAGGTTTGAGCAAATGTTTTAAAACTGTTCTATCTTCAGCTCCTGGTAGATGCTACGACTACTAACTTGCCGGTCAGCTTCGATTATTTCTGTGGTGTTATCGACAATTTCGATAACAGGCATACCTGAACGGAATCAATGAAACCAAAATTGCACTTAATTGGCTGCTACAGCATCAGGACCATGAACACCACTCACAATTTCAGCCGCCTGGCTTGCATTGTCACCTTCATCAAAGAAAAGCATGAAAGTTTAACAAAACGAAATTTACAGTTTAATAACCTGTAACTCGCAGTTGGATGGAACAAAAAAACATAGCAAAATGATTTTTTAGTGCAAAAAAGTCACATTTACAACGAGCATAAATTTAAAATTGCCTTATCGATACTTAACCAGATATCGATCACTACAGCCAGCTACCGAAAAATAAAATGAATTTCTTTTCACCAACCTAAAATTTTTCCATATCACCGAAATTCTTTTACTTGCTGTGTGAAAAATTCACCTTAGAGAGCCTATCCCTTGACCGAAAAGAGCTTTTCGCTTTCAGCCGGAGCTCTTGGTATAAATCGCTACCCGGGAGTTGGTCCCCTGACGCACGCTGTACCAGGGTGCTGATGGCACATTTCCAGAGTCCACTGTATGGATCCATACCAGGGATCATGTACGTTCTGATCTCTTCGATTGGTATGAGCCCCGTTTACGTGCAGAAATTCGGCTAGGGGGACACTGATCCTTGCATTAGTTGACTGGGTGTGCGTCGCTGTGGAGCCGGCTCTAGTGAAGGTTTGGAATCTCCGATTAAGTCTTGGGTGTGATTCTCCCTCTAGTTTTCATTCTTTTTGCCATTTTCTACCGCGGTAGCCTAGTGGTCAAAGTAACGGATTCGTGACCGGCGTGTCATGAGTTCGAGCCTAGTACCGCTGAAGACCCGCCGTGCAGAGGGGCTGATGCACGTATCGAGGCTCAATCGTCCTCCCATTGGTGTGGAAGTTAGAAGAGGAATCTGCCGACTCAGGTGTCATTCTCGTCACTTGATTATGGTTTAAAATTACGAGGTCTATCGCCAAAAGCTCTCGAGTAGCAGAATAGTGTACAAACTTTTTTCTTCACTCACTCACTAGTTGTTCTTTGGAAATCGAATGTTTAGTGCGTTTATTGAAGCCTTTCTGTAAAATTCGATCAATATCCAATTTTGAGGGTCTATTGTTTTTAATGTGTGTCTTAGCTTTCAGAATATTTTATCCTATTTTATCTTCTTTTGGACTTTCTTTTATTTAATTGACAGTTTCTATTTTTTTATTGAGTATTTATCCCCTTTTTTTGGCTTGTTTTTTGTCATTCTGTATATTCTTCTGCTTTATTCATTTACCTATTACCGTTTCACCGCCAAGAATTATTTCTTATTTTTCTCTTGCTTGGTCCACTTTTCTTGACAGTTTTATACTACTTGACATCCATAAACAAAATTGTTGCCCTAATTTCTCTTTTATTGTAATTTTTATGAATTCCTATTTCAGCTCTATTGTCATATTTTTTCTTTAAGAAGCATTCTGTATTCTGATCTAACGAGCCTTAAATAATGGTCCTAATTTTTAATTTCTGTCTCTCTCAATTCTAATTTCTGTCTAATTCTGTTTCTAATCTTTTTAATTTATGAGCCATAATTTCTTTAGAATAGGGACACTTACCATATTGTGTATATTTTATTTATGACCTAAATAGTTTTAAATCAAGATATTATATAAATTAATACACTGTGTTTGAAAAAATTAGGGTAGCACATGAATTTAACGAAATTACGCAAATATTTCTTCTGAAAATTAACATAAAACAAGACATCCATCCGTAAGCATCGGAAATCCTTTTACTTTTTGTGTAATGCATTTTCTTCGAGAGGGCACAGCCCTCGACCGAAAGAAGTTTTTCGATCTCGCTTTCTGCAGGAGCGCTTGGTATAATTTTGCTACCCATGAGTTTTCCCTTGACAAACTCTGCACTAAGGCGCTATTATTGTTAGAGATGTAAAACAATTAGTAGCTGCACTTAAATATTTTGATATTAACTCACCTATAATTTCTAGTTATGTTTATGTTATGAAGACTCCGATTAAACACTATCCTAAATGATTTTATTTACGATTTGTGTCAGTGAAGCACAGCAAACCCCTGTTAAGTCGAACAATTTGTCGGGGACGTCTCCGATAACGCTCTTGAAAAACTGTGCTTGAAACGCAATTACGTTTTCTTGAGAACTGCGGTTTTGAGGTCCAATGACATATTCAAGTTCCGGTAGGCGATTATGACTTGCCACAAGATATACATATATATTTCGTTTCATACATATTGATATCGTCGAACACTTACCTCCCTCAAAAGGCTACACTTTTTGCTTAACTTGTATTGAAAGATACACCAGATTGCCTGAGGCCTTCCCGATGACTAACCAAACAGCTGAAAAAGTAACAGAAACTTTTTCTGTTTGGATTTTACGTTATGGCGCGTCCCGGAGACCATCGTTACGGACAGAGGCAGAAATTTTGAGAGTGATCTATTAACTTTTAGGTATTGAAAAGAACTACGGCATATCACCCGGCATCTAATTGTATGATCGAACGGTGGCATCGTCATCTAAAGAGTTCTATAAAGTGTCTAGCAACGGAAAAATAGGCATAGGCTCTACCAGCAGCTTTGATTGAGATTTAATGTAGCCTCAAAGAGGATCTAAAGTGTTCTGCAGCAGAACTTGTATTTGGAAATACTCTTCGTTTACTTAGTGAATTTTTAAAGTCTAATACCAGAGATTTCCAGATGCCTGTTTAAGATTTTTTTTATGAAATTTACGAAATTATATATATACATGCGGAATCTACAGCCCATTTTAGTTACTAGACACTCAAGAAGTAATGTTTTATCCACAAAAATCTTCTCACATACGTTTTTGTTAGACAAGGTTGTGTCAGAAGGCCACTTCAGCAGCCATGGGACGTTCCTTTTGAAATAATTTCCCATAACAATAAATTTTTTACTCTTTTAATTAAAGGAAACACAAAAGTGTCATTTCAGTTGATTCATGGAGATCGAGGATTCAGTACAGCTCTACCCCGGACTAATCCAGTGCAGACCTTGACTACGATCCGGTATGGCAGTTGTGTGAGATTTCAATGCACTATAATTCTTCCACCAAAGAAAATCAAGCAGCTTGGCAGCTACCGGTATAATGTGCTCGCTGTTTTAATTTATTCATCAAGCCGTTTTTTTATATTTTAACCAGTTCTTAATGCTTATTTAAAGTTAACCAATTTTAATAAAAGTTAAGTTTGTACTTAAAAATTAAATTTGCTCATTACTGGAGTTAGAATTGATTGGTGACCAAAGGCTGCTATAGAAGTTAGATTTTAATTTTTTTCATTTTTTATTTTACTTTTAAAAAATAGTGGAGACTTTGCTGCATCCCTAGATACATTATTTATGAGAATTTGATAAGTAGAATGCTAGAAAATTTAATTTTAAAATTATAAGCAAATGTGATGTAGCTACGATTCAAGTACGCTTTCTTCAAAATCCGTTTTGTATAATATTTATGTTTTTTTTAAAAAACTAACTTTTCTGTATTATAATGTCCAAATTTATTGAAAATTGTAATTTTTTGTGCAAAGAGTACGGGAAGTTTACAATATTATTTTAAGTTTACAATATTATTAATATTATTAAGTTTGCAATACAATTTATGGAAAGTTTACTCTCTTATGATTAGTTACCAAAATATAAAAATAAAACTTTGTTTTTTGAAATCTTAATTATGTTTAGTTTTGGATTTATAAATAATCAGGTAGTTCTTAAATTATAAATCAAATGGATATAGTACGAAGTGGATCTTAAGGATTATTCTAAATTTTAAATACACAGCTTGTAAAATAGACATTTCGTTTTTCCTAAATGTTAATTAACATTTAAATGGTCATGAATAACTATATGTTTATAACTGTTCGTTTTGCTTTAAAATAAATAAATACATATATGTATGAGTACAAAAACAGATTCTTTTATTATTGTTTTTAAAAACATAGTTCCATTTAATTTATACATCAAATTAACTTTTTAAATTCGTCAAAGACATTTTCTTTGTGTATTTTTATATCAATAAAAATATGTATAAGGAATTCTGTAATATCCTGTAATGATGATATTCAAAGTGAAGTAAAAATACTAAACTTACAGATATAAAGCTTTGGTATTTTAAATGGAAGAAGGTGTGAATCATTGATAGCGCATGTTGATGAAGTAGGGAAAGAGTGATTAAATGACTTCTAAATAATCTAGAATTTTAAACTTACAACTTAAAAACTGAGAAATGATGCAAAATAATCCAATTAATTATGGTATGACTTTATATTGTATTAAAAAATATTGTATTACAAAACCGAAATGAAAATATCTTTATTTGTAATTTTCTCAAAATGTATTTTTAATGAGTCCGGTACACTTTACTCAAAATCTACTTTATCTATACTGCTGATATTTTGCATATTATAAGATCCTGAAATTTTCAATAAAGTGGATGCATTTTTTTTCAAATAAACATGCCCAAATTTTAGATATAGCAAATTTTCAGCATAAAATTTAAAGGAAATTTAAATCACTATATTTAAAAACTTTAAAAATTTTTATAAATTTATTTTTTTTATTCATTTTATGGATGGTTATGTTTGTAAAAGCTCTGTAAAATTTTACTGCTATATATTCAGTTGATTTTATGCAAAGTGTATCTATAGGTAAGAAGATGTCTCGAAAATAAAATAATATTGATTATTCAGTGCTCATACAGATTTATTTGTAATTTAAATGGAATTTTTTTTATTAACAGTTATATATATATACGGATAACTCAAATTCAAAATTTTACTTCCGTTTCTTTTAATTTAAGTAACTGAGAGCTAATTAAATTTGGCGTAAAAAAAGTTCAATTTTTCTTGTCACAGACGTCCCAGTTAAATAAATCTCTTATCTGCCTGTTAAAATTTACGCGATTCACTCCCCAATGCTCCCCGTGAGAATCTTTTTCAACCCTGAGGACTTCACATATTTACTTAGTGCGATTCATCAAGTAAAACCGGTCAAACCTGACTAGTGCTGTTAAATAAATCGCTTATTGCTGACGATCTGAAGGATTTGTCTTAATAATTTAGGACAGCGATTAATTTGATCAGTTCCTCGGCTTATGGCAGTTCTGGGTTGTAAATTGATACAATAACGAAAGTTGTTGATTTTATAATAATGTCTGATTATTCGGTGTCTCAAACTTTAACAGTGACCTCAGAGTTTCGACCCATTTATTTCCACCCCTCGGTTAGAAGTTGCCTCGCGACAGGAAAATGTTATACAGAGGAATTCGCCAATTGAGGACTACATTGCCTACTGTGAGATAGGCACAAGACAAATTTTCGATATATCAAGGGTCAACTCACGGATAGATCTTGAGACTGATTTGAAGCAATTTGGTATACATTTGTTTTGGGAACAGCGACGGATTTTAACTAACAAGGATTTCCATAAGAATGGAGTCCATATTCAATCACAAGCAGGGCACTTTAAGGGGTCTCAGGGGTGTTATATAAAAATGTTTCGAGAGCACAAAATATGAACAATTTTCGACTAGAAATAATTCTTTGAGGTTAAAATGAAATAATTTGATTCTTTTACACATTTTTTATAAAGGAATAAAGTTTCAAAAAAGTATAAAATGTCTAAAATATAATCATAATTTAAAAAATAATAAGCACATAAATATAAGAAAAATTTTTGTAAGAAACAAATAGTAAGTTTTACGACGCGCATGATATTTTCTGAAATAATAATTCTAATTACTAGCAATAAGTTGATTTATAAAGTCAAATATATCCTTATTAGATGGTAGCGATTAGATATAAAAAGAATAAAAAATAATATTTTTTAAAAATAAAAATACATTTTTAAAAATTTTTTCAAAAAATTTAATTTTTTTGAAATTTTTTAAAAAATTACAAATATGTAATACTATAAATAGCTAGGATTCAAAGATTATGATAGAGTTTATAATTCTGTAAAGTTTTATGCATCAAAGTATAATAGTTTTTGAAACGCAATGCGCGTAAGTGAAAAAAACACAAACTGAGAAAAAAGGCTTTAAAGTTTTAAATTGAATTTGAGAAAATAAATTTTAAAATTTACATGCTAAAATGCTCCAGGATCATAGGATATGCCTTCCTGTTGCTCAAACAGCTCAATTTCTGTACTCTTTTTAATTTTTTTATCTCTCCAAGCTTCAAACGATGACGTTGAGCTCCTCTTTCTTGACGTAAAGATTCGACGATTGTCACGTTCAGCCAGGGACACACAAACATTTTTGTTAATTTTTAAGTCAAATTTCTCTAAAATAGTAATAAGTATTTGATTTCCATCATTAAAAATGCAGGTTGCTAGATTTGCAGCAATCTCTGCAATCTGAAGGCTAGAATCAATCGTCTTCGAACAAAACTTCCAGATTAATGAATTTAAACTTTCATTAGGATTCTGTGTCTTACTTCCTAAGCATTTCTTCAGGAGTGCCAGATGAGATAAGTCTGCAAATACAGGCTTAATTACATCTCGAACAGCTTTCGCAACTGAGGGTTTGTGTTTATAATTTTGTAAATTATTATTAATTGCGGCATTATACTTACACTATGTATTTGGATTTGTAGGACAAAATCAGTGCATCGGTTCATCATCGGTGCTGCAAGAATGACCCCAAAAAGCCCAAATGGCTTTCCGCATTTCCTTTACACTAGTAGAATTGCATCGAATAGCATTACCATAGTAATGCGCAAGCTTATCAATTAAACTATCAGTTAACCTACCTTTACCGCCTATAGTTTTACCATCAGATAATTTCTTCTTACCATATACTAATTTAAGCTTCCTAAGCCTTGTACCCATTCTCTTTTGCACATGGCCTACACATTCTATTTTCTGAATAAGATGGCATCGCCGTATGGATTGTTTTCAGAAAGGGCATTGAATGTTTTTGTGTCGCCATCTCCTATGTAGTTCGAATATTTCAGGTTGTGAAGCTTTTCTGATCGATTAAAAATCCTCAACATCCCGTCAACCTCCATCTTACCAGCAGAGCCAGAATAATTTTTTCTACGTGAAATCTTATGCGCTCTTTTCCATTTATTGTACTTGATACCAAACTTTACCCCTTTATAACTGTCGCTTTATTTGCAAAATGAGGACAACACTTCCCTATCCAAAACCTTACCTGTTTCGGCCCCATTAGAGTACATACTCCAATCAACGATGAATGTCCTCTCGTCTTCCAGGTCCCATCACCACTTACCGTTAAAATGTTATCAGGTAACGAAGAATTTTCTTCGACAGCTGCCCTGTTCATGCTTTCTTCGGCGACTTCCTTCATAACAAGTGAAAGTTTATTATTAATAACATCATATGATTTTTGTTCAACAGGATTAGGAAGACTCATTACAGAACAAAAGGTTTTTAATGACTCTAAACCTTGACCTATGCATCTCATTGCTAAAATAGATCTTCTGTTAATTTCTGGAGCATTATTTTTATTCCCAATGTTTTCACAGCTTGAAAAACTACAAATACTCCCACAGTTTTTACAATGTATTTCAAAATTCGAACATAAACCACAAGTGGATTTTTCATTAATTGTTAATGGTTTATGACATTTTAAACAGCATGATACTGACAAAATAGAGCTAAAGGTTGAAATAAAATCAAAAATACGATATTCTTTGAAGTTTTCACTTACCTTAACAAGATTTCACTTTAATGAAGTCTGAATTCCTGAAAATTTTTTACTAGAAGCATTTTTCATTTCGGCACACTTACTTGTACTTTTCAATTCTGCACACTTCCTCGTATCTTTCATATCTGTAACATGTGAGTCACTTACCTTTAAATATTTATTTCCTCTAAATCTTTTGTTGGGGCGATTGCCCAACGATTTTTTCAGAATAAAACAACACATATCTTCGATTTAGATAAGCGTTTTAAAAAAACGTGTACTAAAGTAAACACAACAGAATCAAAACACGGCAGAATGAATGTGTTGAGTTGCAGGCTTCCTTCTGATCAACTCAAGCGCTTAAAATATTTCATGAGGCTTATTAAAAACAGAAAAATGAAAGGTATGCATAAATTTAAAAATAAATGGGCGTGGCATCTGTCCATTTAAAAGTTGTTATGACTAAATTGCTGTTTGCAATTTTTTGAATAACTTTCGAAGTTTTTAGAGTATTGTCACGTGGTTAGTATCAAAATGTTCAGAAAAAAATGAAGAACAAGATATATTTTTTTCAAAAATTCGAAAAAAAAAATTATTAACACCCCTCAGACCCCTTAAGAGGGAGGAACTTAAGGTATCGGACGATTTGCGACAACTTTTTTTTCAAAAAAAAAAAAAGAAAACATTTGGAGATTTTTTTGTGTTATTTAGATTTGTTTCGTACATTTTAAGAAAAATATGCTAAAATTAAAAAGATAAAAAGGAATTATTATTACTAAAATGTCTGTGTGTGTGGGGGGGGGGGGTATTGGTAAAAATTTACAAAAAACAACATAAACGGGTCCCCTTTTGTAATAAAAATTTATGAACAAATTTTCAATTTTTCTATTCTGATGTGTTGCTGTGTTATTCATTTTTGAAATGACCTTCAGGATAAGAGAAGTTTATTTTTTACAAAAACTAGAGCAATTCATCTTAGTTATATGAAATTGCTTTAACAACAGTGATTATATTAACATAAGTGACTGCATATTTTGTAATAAAACAATGATTGATAAATCTGAAGGTTGAAACACTATTATACAGAACGTAGGAGAAAGGGGTGCCAACTCAGGTGTCGTCCTCGTCACATGACCATGGTTCTAAATTATGAATAATGCGACGTTAACATTCAACACTAAATTTTAAGTTCAGTAGTGAGTGAGTGAATATTAAGGTCTCACTATTCAGGTACAGGAGGGTTTTCGGCGACGGACCTAGTAATTTGAGTCATGGTCAAGTGACGAGGACGACACCTGAGATGGCACTACCCCTAAAATTGAGAGTTGCTGGAAAGATGTGTTGATTATTAACTGAAAATATTTTCGAGATTGTCGGAAGAAATGTCGAACCACGATTACCATGAACCATTTTACACCAGTTATCACTATTAATAATTGAAATGTATTGAATTCTTATAACTTGAATTGAACTTATAGAATACTTTTCGAGACAGACCGAACCACCATTCAAATAACACTTATATATATAAATTTTTTAAAAAGCATTATTTGGGGGGGGGGATTTTAATAATATCTATTTAAATTCGTTGAATTTAACATTCAACATTTCAAGTTTAATATATAACATGTATACTGTGGATACAGATTAAATTCTAATTCTATTTAAATGCGAAAAAGAATTAGAACAAAAAACACGTGAAAAGTTTTTAGAATAAGCAATATTTAAATTAAGCAAAAAAATTAAATTAAAAATTAAAAAAATTATTTCACTTTATACCACATAATCAAAACAAATAAATATCTTATCAGATACTTTACATAAACAAACACGTTTGGAGAGGGGGGGAGGTGCCAGATAAGGTGCTGTCCTCGTCACTTGACCATAGTTCAAAATTTCGAAAAGTGCGACGGTAATATTCAATACTGAATTTATATCTCCTTCGAAACAACAGCTAAGGTTTCTAGAAATTTTTGAAGCGATGCGGTTAACAGTATGGATTTTATTCGGTGCAAATAAAGTCGCTTACATACAAAATTATAAACTTAGATACAAGATAGTGTCTGGAAGGAAAAGGGTTCCAATAATAATGAAAAAAAATTTCTATGTCGCTATACTTTACAGAATTGTCTTCCTTTTCTTATGCGTTGTATTTGAAATGAACAAATGAATGCCAAATGTTTCAGAAAAAATAAAGATCGCAAAACTGCTTACAGCGAGATCTTTAGGTAAAAAAATGAGAGCATATGTACTATGTTAACAAGTAATGCAATGTTTAAATTAAACAAATAATTATTGAGTCTAATAGCAAAACTTAAATACCCCCCCCCCCACACTCCCCCAGGGTTCTTCAAATCTGTTTCAAAACTCCATTCCCATCCAAACTGACTCCATTCCCATCCAAAGCACAATTTATTTCATCTATTCTTTCTCAGATGGAAATTTATTTCACAGCCATATGCAATCTATTCATTTCTCACTGCCGTCAATTATCACAACCCATCGTTTCTCCCCCCCCCCTTCCCAATTAATGCTTTTTGATAACACTTTTTATAAACAGGACTGTTTCCTATAAATTTATCATCAACACATTCATTAGGGAAGCTCGATGCAGTCAAGAATTTTTTTTTTACTGCCACTTAATGTTTCTGGTTTATTTTTTTTCATATTCAGCTACTTAATTGTCTCTTTAATATCTGGCACTATTTCTCCTCCTACAGATTTGGAGAACTTTCGAACTATTTAAAGTAGCTTTCGCTTGGAAAGCAGAGCTTTTTTCACATGGAATAATATACTTTTACAAGTTTTTAATGTAAATATTAATATCTCCACCCTAAAATTATCTAATTTTATATTTTAACTAGCTGTTACCCACCCGCTTCGCTGGATATTTCATGATGTTATATATATCAACTATTAATATCTAAATCCTATCATTAAGAGTTCGATTTGTAGTGAAAAACTTACTTATACCTGTAAATGTCGCCTCTTGATAGAAAAAAAAAAAAAGGCAGAAGTTTTTTATATCTAATTTGTATTTTCTAAAAATCTCTGAAATTGAAGTATCGAATGATGTTTGCATTTTCGTAACACTACAGTGAAGTGGATGCCCGCAAAACCAATTTTCGGTGAATCTCTACTTTGTAAAATAAACATGCAAGCCAAATTTAACGGGAAAAAAAACGAAATTTTTACTATCAATATCCCCGTAATCCCGTTGAGAGTCGTTTTCCAAAATAACCGTTCTTGGCGGATTTCAATTCACCAAAAAAAAAAAAAAAAAAAATGTGAACCAAATTTCATTATTATAGTATTTGTATTTCGAAAGAAGGAATTTTTTTTGTCAGTACGCCCCAGTAACCCCCTGCTCTCCACAGAAGTTGATTTCTGTAAAATACATTTTTAGTTGATTCCTATTCAACCAAAGAAACATGCTTAACAAATTTCGAGTATGTGGGTCTAACAATTCGAAAACAATTCTAACAATTCAAATTTTTTCTATAACTCCTCTTGACCCCTCGCAACCCTCCTTAGGGGTCGATTTTCGTTTTACTCTTTGTTAGTTGAACTTTATTCCATGAAAGGAACATTCCTACCAATTTTCAAGGAGGTAGACCTAATAGTTAAAAAACGGAAATATTTATCGATTACGCCACTTAATCTCCCGAAATGAAACTTAGTGGTTGATATTCGCGAAACCCATTTTGTAGCGATTCTCTACACTACGAAAGGAATATGCTTACCAAATTTCAAGACTGTACGTCTCATAGTTTAAAACTGGGAATAATTGTCTATAACGCCCCTTGTGCCCCCTCAACGTCACTTAGGAGTCTGTTTTCACAAAACCCATTTTGCAGGGGAACTGTACTCTATGAAAGGAATTTCCTTATCAAATTTGAAGGTTGTGCATCTAATAAATTAAAAATAGAAAAAAATTATCTATAACGCCTTTTGAGCTCCCGCAGCACCACCCTGGGGTCAATTTTCACAAAACGCATTACATAGTGGATCTTTAATCCATGAAAGGATTCTGAATATCATATTTCAAGATTGTACGTCTAGTAGTTTGAAACTGGAAATAATTATCTATAACGCCCCTTAAGCCCCGTAACGCCACTTGGGGGTCCATTTTCATGAAACGCATTTTGTAACGTATCTCTATCATATGACAGGAATCTGCTTACCAAATTTCAAGACTGTGCGTCTAATAGTTAAAAAATCGGAATAATTGTTTATGTCCCCCCTTAATCCCCCGTAACACCCCTTGGGGTCAATTTTTCCCCAAAAAATTTTGTAACGGATATGTACTTCATGAAAGAAACATGCCTACCAATTTTTAAGCAGGTAGGTCAAGTAGTTTCAAAACGAAAATATTTATCTATTACGCCCCTTAATCCCCCGCAACGCCATTTGGGGTCAATTTCCCCCCAAAATTTTTGTAGCGGATATTTACTTCATGAAAGAAACATGCCTGTTAATTTTCAAGCAGGTAGGTCAAATAGTTTCAAAACGAAAATATTTATCTAATACACCCCTTAATCCCCCCACGGCACTTGGGGCTCGATTTTCACCAAACTCATTTTGTTCCGGATCTCTACTCTATGAAAGGAATCTGCTTAACCATTTTCAAGATTTTACGTCGAGTAGTTTAAAAATTGAAACAATTATTTATAACGCCCCTTAACCCCCGTAACGCCCCTTGCGGTTCGAATTTCGTAAAAAATCCGTTCTTAGCTGATCTCTACTCTGTGAAAGGAACATCCCTACCAAATTTCAAGCCTGTAGGTTGAATAGTTCCGGAGATATCGTGATTAGTCAGTCAGTCAGTCAGTGAGTCGCTTTTCTCCTTTATATATATAGATAAATAATGCACTGTTCACACAGATATTGCTTTAATAAAGGTTTTAATAAGGATTAAGTTTTAATAAGGATTAAATTAAGGATGAAAAGCAAAAAAATTTTAAGCAATCGACAAAACACCCTGTTATTTTCTAATATAATACTTTCCACCTAATGAACAACCAATCTCAAAAACAATATATACGCATGTAGACGATACAGCATACAAAGCCCTTTCTCTCACAAAATTTCTTCGTTGCATGATAATAAATTTTTATTCCTTATTTTGTAAAAAACAATTATCTCTTTGTTGGGCTCTGATTTTCCAAAATTTTTGTAACCCTTTTTCAATTAAACTGAGACTTTCAGTAGAGTTCCCAAATGTTATTTGACCTTCTGATTGAACTGGGTCTAATGACAAGTTTTTGAAAGTCTTGCTCGTGCATTTCTATGAACTCATCCATTGTCAGCTCCTGATTATGGGAATCAAGCTGTTCTTAACAATCACCACTATCCACTTCTAAATTTATTTTCTTGGCAAAATCGACAACTTCCAACAAATAACCAATTTCATCAGACTGATTCCAACTGGCAGCCGGGGTAACCTAGTGGTCAAGGTAAATGACTCGTGGCCAATGTGTCATGAGTTCGGGCCTAGTACCGCGGAAGACCCGCTGTGCAGATGGTGATGCATGTTATATCTGTCGAAGCTCTAACACCCTCCCTCCCGTTAGTGTAGAAATTAGGAGAGGGAGTGCCAGCTAAAGTGTCGTCCTAGTTAGTTGACCATGGTTCAAAATTACGAGATCCTTTGTCAAAAGTACTGGAGTAGCTGAATAGTGGGACGTTAATATTCACTCACTCACTAATTCCGCCTGAGTTTCAGGGATCGAAAAAAGAATGACGAATCGACGAGATTTGAAAATCGCGTCATTCCGAATTCGCGTAAGTCGGGGTTTTTCTGTATTATTGATAAATAATACAGCAATCCTTCTTTGGAAAGGAGAAGAGGAGAAGAGAAAAGTAGTGTTCGGCTTATCAACGTATATGTACGTTTAAATATTAATTTGTTAGAAAAATATGTAAATTATGTAGAAAAATGGTAATATTTTGATTCATATGAATTTATCCTATAACTACAGAGGTTCTTAAACTTTCGATTGCCCCCCCCCTTTTATGCATCAGTGGGACATCGCGGCCCCCAAGAATTTGAACATCCCACCCAACTTAATATTCTTGATCAAAATACAAGTTCTAATAGAGATTTTTCATTGGGAGCAATCCGGAATTCTATACTAGTATGGCACATCTTTCAAATTTTCCACGAGGCCTTTCAGAAGTTGCAAATGATGGAAAATTTTACATTAAATCAGAGACTTCGTGGACCCCCAGACAGACACTATGGACGGCTAGGAGTCCGCGGACAACACTTTAATAATCTCTATGTTAGTATTTTCTTAGGAAATAATTATTACCTTGTGTGTGTGTACGTGTGCGTGTGGGGGTGGAGGTGGGGGGATGTTTCAAAATTTTAAATATATAGGGATTTTGGTTTTTTTACAAATTTTAAAATGTCCAAAAAGTGTTGTGCTACGTAATTCTTTTCCACGCCGAAGATGTCATGTTTCTGCCCTGGAGTTTCGTGCAACTAAACTAAAGATTTTCAAGTTCTATCAGGCCACCCAGCGCGGTGGTTAGAAGTCAAGAGCATGATCTACCAATTTAGGTTTCATCCACTTATGATTCTTAAGTGTACAATGAATAGCTCTCGAGAAGTTCTAGCGAAAGGGTCCTCAAACTTACAGCTGTGGCGTGCCAAACCAATCTACCAATAGGATTCATGGTGCCACAGAGTAGGAAATATTCGAAACCATTCGATACTAAACAACAATTCAATAGAAGCAGAACTAGGGGATTAAGGTCAAAAATACTGATTTTCATTTCATGAATTATTTAAAAAATTTTATATTAACGTAAAAACAAATGTAAAATATAAATATATTTTTTCAACATGAATAAAATATTAAAAGTGTACGTATAGTTTGCATTATGTACTTTTTATAAACTTAATTATTAAAATAAAAAAATAAACAACACACACCTAAAATATAAGTCATTCCTCAAAATATTTAAATCTTTTAATGCGAATATTTTGTTTTTGCACATTTCTTTTTATATCACAATGTGAGTAATATAATTTTTGACTTTTTACTTCACACGCGATGCTGAATGTTCAGTTCAGTCTACAAAGAAGTTGTTTAACAACTTTTTTTAAATGCAAAATACTATTCATATGAGAAAAGTGTTGTTCGCATGGATATGTAGAACCAAAAGCAAAAAGCTGAATACATGCAATTCAAAATTTCTTAGAACTATTCTTAGATTCTCATGTTTTTCATAAATCTAACATTTCAGTGATTTTGAGTGATGATCTTTTAAATTACATTCCATTTAAATATTCATAATATTGGAAAAGTTTTATGAATTATGAAATGTAACGTATGTCCATAAATATATGTAAAGTACATTACACATTCCGCACATACTCCAAATGGATGCCTCGCGTCGTGCTCCGGCGGAGTGGGTGTTACGACAAACCCACCGCCGAGTCACGGCGGCGGGTTGGCGGACCGTTCGTTCTGCCGACGCAAAACTTTTCCCGTTGCTAGGAGAGGATTAGGAAGAGCGTTCCGAATCCACCGACTCGCGTCGTGCGCGAACGGAGTTCGTGTCGCGACAACCCCACTGCCGGGTGGAAGCGGTGGGTCAGCGGACCGTTTGTTCCGCCGACGCGCAGTCGGTCCCATGCTACGATTATCGGCACGGTGTGGAGGTTTGGAGAGGTGACTGCCATCCATAACTTGTGTTGTGCAACGACGTTAAAAAAGATGATCGATAAATTATGGATATTTCAACGGAAGAGATTGTTGATTCGATAGTCTTTTGTTTTAATGACATTTTACAATGCCATTTTCCATAATTCTGAAGATGTTATTTCAATAACGGCCAGTTTAAAGTAATTAACTTCACACAAATTCTGACTAATTTTTCCAGATGTGTAGAGGGTCACTAAGAACTGTACCACTTGTCAGATTTGGTATGCCCGTAAAAGGAAATTATATTGTGGATGTGTCGTCTGTGAGAATGAAGTGAGTTTTAATGTATTCATGGATAAATGGAATTTGTATCAACTCGTGCATTATAGAAGGCAATAGATAAGAAATATTTTTTTACTAGCTCAAATATTTGACGAATTTATAAAAAAATTCTAGACATTTGGAAAAATAATAATTTTCTGGTTTGAAAAAACAACCTCCCCCAATTTTTAAAAAATTTCAAACAGTTAGTATAGCATTAAAAGTCAAATGATGCAACAATATTTGGTTTACAAAAAAAAATTTTAAGAATTTCTTTTCATTTAGATCCATTGTCGATATCAATTTTTATACAGCTATTGTTAATTTTCTTATTTTATATATAGAAATTTAATAAACTTTTTTTCTTTCTCCTCATTTCTGCCTCCCCTCCTTTGATTCTAAAATGATATGTGACCTATGTAGGTATATTCAAAAATAAGTTTAAGCATTTACAGTTAGCTGTTCAACTCCACGTTGTTGAAATAATTGTCTTGTATACAGAGAAGAGCTTTAAGAGTTGCAGAGAATCGTAATATGTTTTTGAAATTTTTTATCGATATAATAAATATAGTATTATCAGAGTTAATTTTCTAGCATTACGGCGAGTTACTTTTATTTTACTTTTACCTTTAGATAATAAACAGGATGCAGAAAGAAAAATGCGAACGTTTCTGGTCTACAGGAAATAAATAATAAATACAATGTCTTAATATTATTGAAAAACTGCGTAAAAGGATTCTTTCAAAATGAAATATCATAAAATAATAACATTTTATAGAAATATCGGAAAAAATGGGGCTCTTTTTCCCTTACCACTAATTTTCCCCGTTGTATGTAAATAAGAAGTAAAAAATTCAATATTTTTAAGTACATTAGATTACGTAGGCCAAACGATAGTTCGTAGAATCTTAGTTTAAAGAATAATTAATCAAACTTTTTCTCTGTTTAAAAGCTATGCATTGCGAATAGCAAGAATCCGAATTAGTTTAATAAGAATGAATTGATTAAAAAAAACAATCTTGAGGATAACTCTAAATGTATATTGTGCTCGGAAAAGTAAACTGCAGAGGAAAAAATATCATTCAAAAATTCCCTTGAAAAAAAAATTAATAAAAACAGAAACAATTCGATGAAACTTTTAATCGAAATCGATCACAAAAACACGCTCGAGAATCTAAAATTTCATAAAAGTCTGCTCTTAAAATTTTTTACTTAAATATTTATAATCTAGAAATCTAGATTATTATTTGAAAGGAAAATGCAATAATTAAGGAAAATAATTTTAAGATTGAAGAAGAGATTTCCGAAGGCATTATTTTTAATTTTACTTAATAAAATCATAACAAATAATCAATGGGGTTTAAAGTATTCGTAACTCGAATTCCATATTTTCTAAAATTTATACTTTTAAATTCATATCTAGAAATATGGCAATGCATGTAACTCAGTCACACATCTCCAAGTTCATCATAGTACACCGAGACACAAACATTTTTTTCAGAGAAGTCTGAAGAAAATGGAAAGTTTTCGAGGACCCAAATCATTTATTTTTAAAGGTTTCTTCAAAAATATACATTTTGAAAACTATACAATACTACTGCGGTAAGTGGAGTTATGGTGCTGTATTTCTATATCTTTTTTTTCCTTTTTAAATTTAAATATACAAGCATACGTAAATAATTTAATGCGTTGCCCTATTCTTGATGGCCGTAGTAGCTCAGGGCGTCGGGGTTCGTGTCCTGGTGTCACCCGAGACCCACCGCACAAAAGATGCCGACACACGTTAAACATTTTGAAACTCAAACATTTTCTTTCGCGTCACGGAGAAGGTTTGCCGCTCCTTAACTCTCGCTCGTTACCGTATCCTTTTTCGGAGCGGATTTCTCGACGGAAAACTGCGCATTCAAAAGAAAAGTATTTTTTTATGAGCGAATTAAAAAATTTTACAAGAAAAAAATTGTTCAGAAATCTCAAATCGCAAGGAACGATATCTCGTACGACTTCCGATCGCAAGAACATTTCGAAGGAATTGTCGGAGGGTGACGAATCTGTTCTTAATGCGTACTCTTCGCCGTAATACGTAGCTTAGTCGGAGAGACGGATGACTTCCTTCTCTTGCACTCGCCGTTCCGACATCCTTGGTGTCATGTTGTCTTTGAGTGTCCACTCCTCGAGACGAGAACTCTACGACCGCAACTTGAAATGCGCGTCTCTTCCGGAGCAAAACGAACACTTGCTGCCCTCTTCGTGATCCCCTACCACCGCGGGAGTTCGTAGGACGTGCACCAACCTGAAATAACACTAAATTCTCTCCACTCTGGATAATTCATGAACTCACGTTACGTATTGTCTGAAGGTAGATGAAAGTCCCGTAATTTGGGACACAGAACATCGGGCTTTTCAGTAGCAAAAGCGACACCACGCCACTAGCGGCTCGTCGTCGGCTTTCTCGTACCGGTGATCCGCAAACGGTTGAGCCCCACCGACCTCCGATGCAAGCCATGCCATGCGACTCTTTCCACCACAGGGCTTACAACAGTCGCTACCTTCCCGGGGGCTTGAAATGTGACCCACCTCGGAGAGAACACGGAATGGCACGCAGGTAACTGTTTCCGCCGTGGAGTCACAGCACATGTGTAAATCTTTACAGCACACAGTGGGCAGTTTTCTCGATCTGGTGCACTGAAATTATTTTATGGCTTAAAATCTTCAAAATTACATCTAATGATCAAAAAGCATAGTAATTAATGTAGTACTCCTTTATGTTTCTTCGAAATAAGTTTATTCAAGTCTCAACAAATTTATGTCAGGTTAGAAATTAATCAAGAATAAGTGACCACTCAGTGGGCCTAGCTTTTGAACAAGGATCTAAGGACATTAACAGGAGCAGTGATTTGACATGAGGAAGAATAAACAGTAAGACCTCGACTTACGCGAACCCTGAGTTACGCGATTTTCAAATCTCGTCATTCCGTCTTTAGTTTAAGGGGGATAAATGGTACAATTGATAATGCGATTGAAGAAGCTGTGGATCTTGCAAGGCAAGTAAATGTGGATAGTGGTAACGTTCAACTACTGCTGGATTTCCACAATCAGGATGCAGTTCAATCAGACTTTAGATGCAGTTCAATCAGAAGATCGAATGACGATTGGGAATTCGACAAAAGACCTCAGTTTACAAGTTTTAGAAAATATAGACTTCAACAAAGAACGTATTTTTTCAACAAAAAAAAAAGGATGAAAAAAATTATTAGCGTGTTTCGAGTAAATTTTGTGGGGGAAAAAACTTTGAGTTGGCAGATAATTTGTTAGATTTTATGAAGTAATACAAAATACTACATAAAAATAACTTTGGTTAGCGATTTTATATTTATGTTATCTAAGATTTCATTAAACATTTTTTCCCCTAAATTATTATTTTCTTTCGTCTCCAGGGTTTTATTTTCGTTCCACTAAAAATAATTTATGGGTGAAACGCGAATATGCGAAATTATGCGTCCTCCTTGGTTTTCCGCCGTTTGAGTTTACGAAACTGATGCTCTCAAAAATATTTTGAGTCCATGTTCCGGGCCTTTATTGCCTCTTCTAAAATTTTTCCTGTCGGTAAGATAGAATCCCTGAAAAGAACACTTTCGTGTATTAGCACTTTGTGGAAGCTCTGAGGTGGTAGTCTAAAGAATATATTGCTACATAAAGCTTAACTGTGGCCAGGAAGAATTCTTTGAACTTCTGTGCATCAATGTCATGCCCGTAAGTTATGGTGGTCAGCACATGAAATTTTCTAATCTGGATTTCATCAATCCCTGTGATTGATGAGGCTGTTACTGGGTTCCAGAAGAATGATCCAGCAGTATTACCATCACTTGAAGTCCCAAAGCCGCATGTGCGTCCAACTAAAGTCCCATTTTGCACCGAAATTTTCTTACTTCCTTTTTACTACGAAACTATTAACCTACACCACGGACCATTTTTTGATATCCAACCTAAAAGATATGTACAAAGGGCAATCAAAACATTTGATCCTGGCGTCCAAGCTGCAAATGCCCAGTTTCACATTTTTCGCAACTATTTGCCTAGGTCATAGCCTCCATAGAGCTAGGCTGTGAATTACACAAGTGAGACTTTTGAGAAGACGAATGTGCACCAGCTAGCTACAAATGTATCAATCTATTATTTTCAATGATAAAACAAACTGAACTGCAGCTGTAAACATTGTCATCTAGCGTCACTATGCTGGGTTGGAGAAGGAAGATTTGGTTTTTGATTTTTTTCAATTTCACGCATTACAAATGTTTCTCTTTGATGAAACGAAAAAGTAGCGATCCATTCTGTGTGAAAAATGGTTTATTAATACCGATTACGCATTTACAAGAATACATCTGGCGGTTCTCACGCGCCCTCTTTCAGAGAGAAATAAGAAGGCCGAGCAAGGGCTATAACAATGCCAACGAGCAACACTGAAAAAAATCCTAACTTTGGAGATTGCAGAAGATAGCAGCTAAATTTGGTATTAAATTAAGTCTCCAGATCTACTCCATGTACTTTAAATGTTACAGTGATTAATCCGCGTCAGTCTCAAAAGTTCTAGTCCATTAAAAATATAAAACCGACATACGTTTGTCGTAGTAACATACTGTGCTAAATGTTATGTTTTTACAATTTTGAATCAAATTTGAACCTAATTTGAAAGTCAAGTAAAGAAATTATTTACCCATGACATGTATTTTCAAAGAAAAGCGACAAAAACTGCAAATCTTTGTTTAGATGAAATGATAAAATTTCAGACTGGAAAATGAGGCTCGCAGGTGGCCCGATCTAAATTACCGACTGTTATAGATTTCTAATCACGTACTGACGAAAACTAATTGCAACATGGCCAGGGAGCCTATGAGGATCATAAATTGTAGGTTGCTGTTTTTTTCTGCTCAATTTCATTTTTTGGGTTCCCGTGTGCAAGATCGTGAAAAGTGCCCACTGTACGATGGGGCGCTTTCTCCGTGCTCTACGACCTCCGCCTGCCCTGTACGTGACCCGCATCCACCGTAACGGCTTGGAAGACCCACGCAATCTTCGAAGCCTACCTTCCAAAGGGGTGTGACACCCAAAGGGTGGGCTCTTTCAACGTGATGCTAATGAGATACTCCTCATGACCCGAAAACTCTTCGATCCCACCAACCTCGAATGCGATCCGTATCGCGCGTGCGACATTTTCCATCACAGGTGGCCTTGCGCTTTTCCCGTAACCTTCTGCACCGACAACAAACCACTCCCTTCCTCTTCAATAATCCTTCACTCCCCCAATAATACTAAAAAAGCCTCGGGAAGCGCCGACAGCCGAGTAATTAGGAATAAATAAACAGTCGGTAGCAAAAGTGACACCGCACCCTAAAAATTCCTCGTCGTGACTGCGAGGCGCATCCTGTGTAACTGTTTCTGCCGCACAGCCGACCACACATGTGTGAATTTTTACGTCGTTACGCTTTCCTCGATCTCGACGACCACTGGCTAACCCGTACGTGACCCGCACCCACCGAAACGATCCGCGTAATCTTCGAAGCCGACCTACGAAAGGCGCGTAGGGGTGGGGCTTTTCTCGCGCCCTGCAAGCTCTTCGACTCCACGCCCTCGAACCTGGGTTCTTGAAAATTGGCCCCTCTCCCAGAGGCACACTCACTACAATACGCTTACCCCGTAAAGCTTGATACGTGCTACCTGAATCTGGAAGGCTCGTCACTTCCCGAGCTGTCCGACCCCTGGCTGTCCACCGCGAGAGCTCGTACGACAGACACCTGACTCTCCCAATAATTCCCCGATTTCGGAAATTTCCCAAAGTGAACGACGCAGGCATCTCGATCTACGCGACCCCCCCCCCCCCCACGAACCCCACCGACCCAAGACTCGCATTTCCAGACAACGAATGTGTAGGGCTTTGCGGCGTGACGCCACTCCACCGACGGGCCTCTCGTCGCCTCAGAACTGCGGCCCGCAGAATTTTCGATTCCTCGGACCGTGCGGAGTGGCACTCTGCTAACAATAAAACTGTCAAACAGTATTCTATGGGGGAACACATTTCCACATTCCTTTCGAGTTTTCATAAAATGTAATTCAAACATACTGCATTGGAAATAAACTATCGACATTAGGAACCGAAAAATGCCACAATTTGATACATTTTTTCACTTATTTGAGAAAAGAGAATACTATCTTTAAAGTATTGGTAGCCAACCCTTGAGCGCATCAACCCAAAGGCAATAGAACCTGTGTTTTAGTGAATATTAACGTCCCACTGATCAGCTACACGAGGGCTTTTGGGGACGGTCCACGTCATTTTGAACCCTGGTCAAGTGACGCGGACGACACCTGAGCTGGACCCCCTCTCCTAACTACCACACCAACGGGAGGAAGTTTGAGCTCTCGACAGATTTTACGTGCATCGCGCCCCTACACGGCGGGTCTTCAGTGGTACTGGGATCGAACTCATGACATGCTAGCCACGATCCGATGCCTAGACCACACGGCTACCGCGGCCACTACCTGTGTTTGAGAGCTAAGTTAAAAGTGTCAATTTTTGTGAGATTTTTTTTTCTCTGAAAAATGCTTCCTCTTTGATGCCCAATTGGCAAAAGTACATTATTTTCAAATGGAAAAATCTCACGGTACATTTTTACTATTTATAAAAAAGAAAGTCAGGTATTCTGGAATGAATTTGATTTAAAACCCAATAGAGAAACCTGTTTTCTAGTCAAGAAACAGAATAAAAATCGTTATTCCCTATTTAGTTTTCGGTGCGTGTCACCAATAAGTGATACGCATACACTGTCAGGCTCGTATGAATGGAATCATGGTATTCCGTTTGGATTATTGAAATAACCCATTTTTCATAACCACTCCCAAGCAGTATAAAATCAAATTTTAAGATATTCATTCAAAAATCATTTCGAAAGTCAACGGGCCGGTTGACGTCCGTTTGGAAATTTCCTAAAACATTTCGGAATCTCTACTCAAAGTGTCAAATTAAATGAAAATTTTACTGACACACATTCAAATTAAGCTCTATAAATGACACTTCGAGTATGAGAAAAATATCACTCCAAATTATGAAATCAGCAGGTATACAATATAAAAACACTGAAAAAATAATTAATAAGAATGAGGTCAAAAGCATTAAACTTTTAAAATGTTATGTGTGTGGCGTAAATATTAAACGAATGAGTGAAATATTTTAGGGTAGTTCAAAGACAGGCCATTCAATACTTTGAAAGAATTTGAAGAGAAAAAAATAATAACGAATATGAAATTGAAACTTCAAGAAATATAAACAGATAATAGTTTAAATGATTCCATTCACCCAATAGAAAATTATACTGAAATACTAGCTGTTACCCGCCCGCTTCGCTGGGTATTTCATGATGTTTTATAAATTTTTACTGCTTATGTATAAATTATTGATATCTAAGTCCTAGCATTAAGAATTCGTTTGTATTGAAAAATATATTTAGACCTGTAACTGTCACCTCTTGATAAATAAATAGGGCAGAACTCATCTAATTTGTATTTTCTAAAAATCTCTAAAATTGAAGTATAGAATGATGTTTGCTCTTTCGTAACCCAACAACCAAATGGATTCCCGCAAAACCAATTTTCGCGGTGGATCTCTACTCCGTAAATTGAACATGCAAGCCAAATTCCAAGTCTAAATCAAACAGAAAAAAACAAAAGTTTTACTATCAATATCCCCGTAATCCCGTGTGTGTTGAGAGCCGTCTTCAAAAATAACCTCTCTTAGCGGATTTCAATTCAACAAAAGAAAAATGCAAACCAAATTTCATTATTATAGTCCTTGTAGCTCGAAAAAAGGATTTTTTTTTGTGTCAATACGTCCCAGTAACCCCTGCACCCCTCCGCAGAACTTTATTTACTTAAAATACATTCTTAGTGCATCCCTATTCAACAAAAGAAACATGCTTAAAAAATTTCAAGTATATGGGTCTAACAATTAAAAACAGGAATATTTTTCTGTAACTCCTCTTGACCCCTCGCAACCATCCTTAGGGGTCAATTTTCGTTTTACTCTTTGTTAGAGGAATTATATTTCATGAAAGGAACATGCTTACCAATTTTCAAGCAGGATGATCAAATAGTTTAAAAATGGAAATATTTATCGATTACGCTTCTTATCTCCCAAAATTAAACTTGGTAGTTGATATTCACAAAACCCATTTTGTAGCGGTTCTCTACGAAAGGAATCTGCTTATCAAATTTCAAGACTGTACGTCTAATAGTTTAAAAATGGGGATAATTATCTATAACGCCACTTGAGCCCCCGCAACGCCACTTCTGTGTCTGTTTTCACAAAACCCATTTTATAGGGGAATTGCACTCTATGAAAGGAATCTGCTTAGCAAAATTTGTGCGTCCAATAAATTAAAAATGCAAAAAAAATTATCAAAAACGCCTCTTGAACCCCCGCAACGCCACCTAGGGGTCTATTTTCACAAAACACATTTTCTAGTGTATCTCTATCCTATGAGAGGAATCTGCTCACCAAATTTCAAGACTGTGCGTCTAATAGTTTAAAAATAGAAATAATTACTTATATCTGCCCTTAACCCTCCGCAACACCCCTTGGGGTCAATTTTCCCCAAACCCGTTTTGTAACGGATATGTACTCCATGAAAGAAACATTCCTACCAATTTTCAAACAAGTAGGTCAATTAGTTTTAAAACGAAAAAATTTATCTATTACGCAACTTAATCCCCCGCAACGCCACTTAGAGGTCTGTTTTCCCAAAACCTTCTTATAGCTGATCTCTACTCTATGAAAGAAATCTTTTTTTCAAATATAAAGACTGTGCGTCTAATAGTTTAAAAATGGAAATAATTATCTATAACGCCCCTTAAGTCCCGGAACGCCACTTGGGGGCAATTTTCACGAAACCCATCTTATAGCGTATCTCTACCCTATGAGAGGAATCTGCTTACTAAGTTTCAAGACTGTACGTCTAATAGTTAAAAAAACGGAATTTTTATAATGCCCCTTAAACCCCCCCACCCCCGCAACACCCCTTGGGGTCAATTTTTTTAAAACCCATTTTGTAGCGGATATTTAATCCATGAAAGAAACTTACCTACCAATTTTCAAGCAGGTAGGTGAAGTAGTTTAAAAACGGATATATTTATCTATTACGCCTCTTAATCCCCCGCAACGCCACTTAGAAGTCTGTTTTCACAAAACCCGTTTTGTAACTGATCGTTATTCTACGAAAGGAATCTATTTATCAAATTTAAAGACAGTGCGTCAAATAGTTTAAAAATGAAAATATTTATCTATAACGCCCCCTAAGCCCCTGCAACGCCACTTGGTTGACGATTTTCACCAAACTCCTTTTGTAGCGGATCTCTACTGTATGAAAGGAATCTTTTTTTCAAATACTGTGCGTCTAATAGTTTAAAAATGGAAATAATTATCTATAACACCCCTTAAGTCCCGGAACGCCACTTTGGGGCAATTTTCACGAAACCCATCTTGTAGCGTATCTCTACCCTATGAGAGGAATCTGCTTACTAAGTTTCAAGACTGTACGCCTAATAGTTAAAAAATCGGAATTTATAACGCCCCTTAAACCCCCCACCCCCGCAACACCCCTTGGGGTCAATTTTTTAAAAACCCATTTTGTAGCGGATATTTACTCCATGAAAGAATTTTACCTACCAATTTTCAAGCAGGTAGGTGAAGTAGTTTAAAAACGGATATATTTATCTATTACGCCTCTTAATCCCCCGCAACGCCACTTAGAAGTCTGTTTTCACAAAACCCGTTTTATAACTGATCATTATTCTACGAAAGGAATCTATTTATCAAATTTAAAGACAGTGCGTCAAATAGTTTAAAAATGAAAATATTTATCTATAACGCCCCCTAAGCCCCTGCAACGCCACTTGGCTGACGATTTTCACCAAACTCATTTTGTAGCGGATCTCTACTGTATGAAAGGAATCTACTAACCCAATTTCAAAATATTACATTGAGTAGTTTAAACATAAACAATTATTTATAACGCCCCTTAAGTCCCGCAACGCCACTTGGGGGCACTTTTCACGAAACCCATTTTATAGTGTATTTCTACCCTATGAGAGGAATCTGCTTACTAAGTTTCAAGACTGTACGTCTAATAGTTAAAAAATCGGAATTTATAACGCCCCTTAAACCCCCCCCCCCGCAACACCCTTTGGGGGTCAATTTTTTAAAAACCTTTTTTGTAGCGGATATTTACTCCATGAAAGAAACTTACCTACCAATTTTCAAGCAGGTAGGTGAAGTAGTTTAAAAACGGATATATTTATCTATTACGCCCCTTAATCCCCCGCAACGCCACTTAGAAGTCTGTTTTTACAAAACCCGTTTTGTAACTGATCATTATTCTACGAAAGGAATCTATTTATATATCAAATTTAAAGACAGTGCGTCAAATAGTTTTAAAATGAAAATAATTATCTATAACGCCCCTTAAGCCCCTGCAGCGCCAATTGGGGGACGATTTTCACCAAACTCATTTTGTAGCGGATCTCTACTGTATGAAAGGAATCTGCTAACCCAATTTCAAAACTGTACATTGAGTAGTTTAAACATGGAAACAATTATTTATAACACCCCTTAACCCCCGTAACGCCCCTTGCGTTTCGTATTTCGGAAAATCCGTTCTTAGCTGATGTCTACTCTATGAAATGAACATGTCTACCAAATGTCAAGTATGTAGGTTGAATAGTTCCAGAGATATCGTGATTAGTCAGTCAGTCAGTCAGTCAATCAGTCAGTCAGTCAGTGAGTGAGTCGCTTTTCTCCTTTATATATATAGATAACTAACAAATGTATAAAATGAACCCTGTCTATAGGACAGCTATCGACAAGCAAGTTTTGTTTTAGTTTTAGATTTCAAAATTGTATGATAACTGCTTAGCACGTTTCATTATGGACCCTTCATCTTGCCATATCCTCCAGAAAATAATTCCATTCATAATTAAATAATTTTCTATTTTTTTAACCTTTTCATAGGTGAATAGAATCTTAACGAAAACGATACAGAATGGGTTTTAAACTCTAAAGGATCTTAGAATGAATAAGTATTCTTTTTTCATCTCAATAAAGGAGATCTCCTTAATTTAACCTTTTTATCAAAAGTGTTCGCTTCCTGAAAGATCATTTAGATTTCTATGAAGCGATATTCATTTTTAAAAAAGGAAATGATGTCACACCACGAAAGCAAGGGTCCAAGAGAGCTCTATTTCAGTGCGCACCCATCCAAATACGCTACGTGCTTCCTAAACTGTGAAAGAAATCTACACTATTACATACACATTGACTCCAGAATAAAAACTACAAGAAAAATTGTTTCGTTTGTGCATGATAAACGACACTGATCTCACTGCAGAGAGGATTTTCCGTCCAAAGGTGTGGCAAACCAATAAAAATTCTATAGGTATGTATTCCTATAAATTCTGCGTCTAGTTTTTTTTTTTCGTACAACACATCTTTCTCCAAATAACACCTAACCATTTTTTTTCTTAGCACAGCAGATCGTTTTGCAAATTCAAACTTCGCGTGTACCCACACCGACCGTTCAACATTTTAAAACTTTCTCTAGAGAAGGGCAAAACATTTTCAACCGGAAATTATGTTTAGAAATTTATTTGCATTCGTCTTACTAACATATCACCCAATAATTGCGATTTTTTGTGTGTAATTTTTCACATTTTTTAAAAAGACTGTGGGTCCTTTCAGTGTGGGGAAGAAATCAGGATTTAAAAGCGGCCTCTTTTCTTTATAACGAGTCAGAAAGCATACTGACAGAACATCCTCGAACCATTGAGAGTTTAAAGATGAATAAATCTGTCCTCATTTTATACACGATACAAACTACTGAATACCAGGCGTATTCAATCTGTATAGGCTCTAAGTCTTCCCGTTGGCTTGATGGGGTAGTTTGGAGATGGGTTTTCCAGCTGAAATGCCATCCTCTTCATTGGATCGATGATCTAAATAACGAAGTGATGTTGACGTTAATGAGAAAAAAATCAAATTGTCATTCATGAAAAAGAGGTTGAAGATCGAGTCAATCGAATCGACAATGACACTACGCAAGGAACGCACAAAGAAAAAAATACTATCAATGATCTTTAATTCAGATCTGAGATCCTGTGGCTAGCAATTTTATCGGACGCTGAAACGTAATCTGTCGAAAAAAAGAAGTCATTGAAAGAGTGTAACACTCCATATGACAACACTGACACAAGGTTTAGTGAACCTTACTCATAAAACCAAAAACAAACAAAAAAACTACCCTCGTATTAAAGTTGAATTATGTTAACAACTATCTTAATTAAAAAAAAAACTTGTGTTATACCCATACATAAAACATTTGTTTAAAAGCGTATTTTAAGTTCGCGTGGAGCCGTGATTTTGAAAAAGCGTAGAAAGGAATAATTTTTTTTTATTCAGTGTCAGCTGAAGTAGAATGGAAGTTCCTTTAAATATATTAATTCAGTGCAATTTTTGGGTTAAAAATATAGCTTTCAAAACATTCTCCTTTCATGAAAAAGGCCTCTATAATAGTTACAAATTGCCTGTAGAAAAGCTAGGACTTCTCTTTGGGGGCTGAACTAGGATTTTTGAAAAATTCACATTATTTTCAGAGTTATTCTGTAAACGTCTTTTATTTCGCACTGATCACCACGGTGCAGGGGTTGTTACTGGCTTATATAGATTATATCACTACATACTCCCCTACCACAGAGAGTTGGTTAGGCGAACGAACGATCTATGTAGTTGTTAATGGGAGCAGTACATAATATTAGAAATGCTGCGTTTGAAAATTCCTCGAGAGGTTTTTACTATGACAACTAGTACCTTTCCATCTTTCCCTATTACTACATCTTGTAGTCTACCCATTGGCCAACCTACAACTAGGAAGATTTTCCTCTTTTAATAGGACAAGGCTATTTTTTTTGTATATTACTTTTTTCAAATTTCCATTTTCCGCGTTGTTGAAGATTGTTTAAATAATCCCTTGACCATTTTTTCCAAATAATTTGATTAATTTTTTGAACTTGTTGCCATCTAGAGAGTCGATTATCTGGAATCTCAATTATATTAGACTAGCTGTTACCCGCCCGCTTCGCTGGGTATTTAATGATGTTTTATAAATTTTTACTGCTTATATATATGTATAAATTATTGATATCTAAGTCCTAGCATTAAGAATTCGATTGAATTGAAAAATATACTTATACCTGTAACTGTCACCTGTTGATAAAAAAAGGGCAGAACTCATGTAATTTGTATTTTCTAAAAATCTCTAAAATTGAAGCATAGAATGATGTTTGCTCTTTCGTAACTCAAAAACCAAGTGGATTCCCGCAAAACCAATTTTCGGTGGATCTCTACTCCGTAAATTGAACATGCAAGCCAAATTTCAAGTCTAAATCTAACAGAAAAAAACAAAAGTTTTACCATCAATATCCCCGTAATCCCGTTGAGAGCCGTTTTCCAAAATAACCGCTCTTAGCGGATTTCAATTCAACAAAAGAAAAATGCAAATCAAATTTCATTATTATAGTCCTTGTAGCTCGAAAAAAGTAATTTTTTTGTCAATACGTCCCAGTAACCTCTTGCAACCCCCCAGAACTTGATTTGCTTAAAATTTATTCTTAGTGGATCCCTATTCAACAAAAGAAACATGCTTAACAAATTTCAAGTATATGGGTCTAACAATTAAAAACAGGAATTTTTTTCTGTAACTCCTCTTGACCCCTCGCAACCATCCTTGGGGGTCAATTTTCGTTTTACTCTTTGTTAGAGGAACTCTATTGCATGAAAAGAACATGCCTACCAATTTTCAAGCAGGATGATCAAATAGTTTAAAAATGGAAATATTTATCACTTACGCCTCTAATCTCCAGAAATTAAACTTAGAAGTTGATATTCGCGAAACCCATTTTGTAGCGGTTCTCTACTTTACGAAAGGAATCTGCTTATCAAATTTTAAGACTGTACGTCTAATAGTTTAAAAATGGGGATAATGATCTATAACGCCACTTGAGCCCCCGCAACGCCACCTAGGGGTCGATATTCACAAAACACATTTTGTAGTTTATCTCTATACTATGATAGGAATCTGCTTATCAAATTTCAAGACTGTACGTCTAACAGTTTAAAAATGGTGATAATTGTCTATAACGCCACTTGAGCCCCCGCAACACCACTTCTGGGTCTGTTTTCACAAAACCCATTTTGTAGGGGAATTGCACTCTATGAAAGGAATCTGCTTAGCAAAATTTGAAAACTATGCGTCCAATTAATTAAAAATGCAAAAAAATTATCAATAACGCCCCTTGAACCCCCGCAACACCACCTATGGGTCGATTTTCACAAAACACATTTTGCAGTAAATTTCTATCCTATGAGAGGAATCTGCTAACCAAATTTCAAGACTGAGTCTAATAGTTTAAAAAAAGAAATAATTATTTATATCTGCCCTTAACCCCCGCAAAACCCCTTGGGGGTCAATTTTCTCCAAACCCGTTTTGTAGCGGATATTTACTCCATGAAAGAAACATTCCTACCAATTTTCAAGCAGGTAGGTCAAATAGTTTAAAAACGAAAATATTTATCTATTACGTTACTTATTCCTCTGCAACGCCACTTAGAGGTCTATTTTCACAAAACCTTCTTATAGCTGATCTCTACTCTATGACAGAAATCTCTTTATCAAATATAAAGACTGTGCGTCTAATAATTTAAAAATGGAAATAATTATCTATAACGCCCCTTAAGTCCCCTTAACGCCACTTGGGGGCAATTTTCTCGAAACCCATTTTTAGCGTATCTCTACCCTATGAGAGGAATCTGCTTACTAAGTTTCAAGACTGTACGTCTAATAACTTAAAAATAGGAATTTATTACGCCCCTTAAACCCCCCGCCCCCGCAACACCCCTTGGGGGTCAATTTTCCCAAAACCCATTTTGTAGCGGATATTTACTCCAGGAAAGAAACTTGCCTACCAATTTTCAAGCAGGTAGGTGAAGTAGTTTAAAAACAGATATATTTATTTATTACGCCCCTTAATCCCCCACAACGCCACTTAGAAGTCTGTTTTTACAAAACCCGTTTTGTAACCGATCATTATTCTACGAAAGGAATCTATATATCAAATTTAAAGACAGTGTGTCAAATAGTTTAAAAATGGAAATAATTATCTAATACGCCCCCTAAGCCCCTGCAACGCCACTTGGGGGTCGATTTTCACCAAACTCATTTTGTAGCGGATCTCTACTCTCTGAAAGGAATCCGCTTACCCAATTTCAAGATTGTACATCATGTAGTTTAAACATGGAAACAATTATTATTAAAGCCCTTAACCCCCCGTAACGCCCCTTGCGTTTCGAATTTCGGAAAATCCGTTCTTAGCTGATGTCTACTCTATCAAAGGAACATGTCTACCAAATTTCAAATCTGTAGGTTGAATAGTTCCAGAGATTTCGTGATTAGTCAGTCAGTCAGTCAGTCAGTCAGTCAGTCAGTCAGTGAGTGAGTCGCTTTTCTCCTTTATATATATAGATTACAGGAATGGAATTAATTGGACGGTTGATTAAAAAATGTCCAGGTACTCGACGACCAAAATGTTAGATTATTATTTTAATGGACTGTAGCGATTATAATTTTATAAGAAATCCAAAGGTTTTTAAATCAATTTCTTTTTATTTATGCGACTTCCGACATGAAGTCTTTGGAAGGAACAAGGCGGTTTTACAGAAGCATTCCAACTAATACAACACACATGGCTGTGGCAACGATAAGCGTCACCCTTATTTGTTTACAATTTAACATCGCCACGCTATTATGGCGCCAACATGCCAAAGTAGACGTTTACATGGGCCTCAACACGCACATTCATTTCCACTTTTTGCTGAAAACAGAAAGGTAAGCAATTAGAGACAGAAAAATTGTTTTGTGTTCCCCTTGGTTAAAACCTCATCTTTTTTCCGCACATAGAAATTTATAGATATTTTATATACACTTGATTGATACAGAACGACAGAATAAGTAAGCAATGGAAATAGTTTCGCTAATTATATGTTTTCATTTTGAAGTGTAGGTTTAAAATGGACACGTACACAACCCAGGCAAGGAGCCGTGATGCGTAGACATAGCAAAATCTCAATGCTCCAAATAATGTGTGTATCGAAATTTATCTTCCCTTAGTTCTTTAATGATACCTTTGGCAATTGTAAAGTGTATTCACCATCTCTGTACTTGATAAGTGAAAACTATAAAGAGAAAAAATCAACTGCTTCGAGATGTTTTATATTTTAAATGAAATAATCTCAGAGTAAAATAGTTATGTATTTTATGGTCTTTCCTTTTAAATACGAATTTCTGAATCGGCTTGTGCTGTTCAGAATTATTACTTTTACTTTTTTTTAAGTATTCATTCAAATATTATCAAGTTTTGGGAATCTTTTAACGATATATTAATATTATATTGCTATTTATAATTTTATGTTCACTTAGAAAACTTAATGTGAATTAAAAAAAAATTCATGTTTTTCTAGTCTGTACACAGAGGATGAATAAAAATAGACTACATTTAAGGAATTTTCACTCCTGTATAAAAATACACTTTCGAAATAGTGTTTTTAAGATAATCGGATAATATTAAGACCAAACGATAACGCAATGTTAGAAGGAAAAATAAAAAAACCAAGTTTTCTGTTAGTAAAAACTATGAATTCTGTTTTTGATTATTCAATGCGAATAGCGACAACAATCTGAATTCGTTCAAAAAAAGAATGCAGAGTAAATCTTGAGAAGAGATTCAAAAGTATATTACAAGGAAAAGTAAAGAGTACATTGGAAAAAATCTCTTTTTTTTTTCTTTCACCCTGGTATTCAAAAATTTATTCCATGTTAGAACAGCAAAAGGAAACTGTACCTCCATTTTCAAATTATTTTGCAATAAATTAGGAATTAATACACAAGCATTGGGTAATATTTGCGTAAAAAAATTAATTTGTTTAAAATTTTTATTGCGTTTTCTATTAATGTTTCTTTTTTTCACTTTTAGTTTTAAATAGATAAATATTCATCATTATCACCCGTTTTTTACAGAATAATTTAATGTTGATTAAAATTTTTAAGTGTGTATTTTTTTTCTTAATTTGAAAGCACCATAATATTCCATGAGCATTTTCGATTAGAATTTGAATTTAAAGGAAAATAAGTATATAAATACATCTCAAACAGAAGGACGTCAAATATAATTTGACAAACTAAACAATTTTTAAAAAAATTAATTTAAAGCAAAATGAATTGAATTTAGAGGACTGTTAAAACGTATCACAATTTTTCGGTTAAATATATATGTTGAATGGAAGAATAGAAATTATTTTATTAACGATTTAAAATATGAACAAGATATATATAGGGAAAGAGTGAACTAATAGGAGGAAACGAAGGAAGAAATATAATAATTTTTTTTCTAATGGGCTTGCGTATTGGTATTTTAACCATTTGCAGACCTAATACATTCCCCAGGAGAATGTATCATTTTTTAGCGTGGCACCGTATAGGCGATACCTATTACCGCAAGTAATTTTGACGCCCAGTTTCCTCGCCAGAGCTCTTGACAATTCGAACCTGTACTAGGTTTTAATTTTGCCGAGAGCATCGAAGCCAAACAGACACTTCCTAAATTATAGTTTTACAAAAAACTAAAGAACACACTTTTATACTGATTCGAACTAAAAAGTAAAAAAATAATACTTTACATAAGAATAAAATGGTAAACGAGAAATTTATGTCATTGGGGTAAAAGCGTAGGGTGCTCTATATTAATTATTATAATTTATTACTAGTTCTATTCCGAAATACTGAGTTAGTGTAAAAATGTAGTACAAAGCACCCCGCACTTTTGCCACAATGTCATTACTTTTCTCGCCAATCATTTTTTAGAATTATTTTTTTACTTTTTAATTCGATTCACTATGAAAGGTTTTTTTTTTTTTTTTTTAGTTCTTTTAAACTATAATTTATTTTTCATTTTTTCAGTTCGATCTTCAATAAAAGTGTGTTTTTTTAGTTTTTTAACTTTCATTTATTTATTCACTGTTGAATTTATACTTGAGTTTGATATTTGGAGCCGGAATTAAGTGGCTGCTGGAATTAGTCTTCCTCTTCAATGGATACTAACTAACGGGTCAAGGGTATTAATTTTATCCATTTACGGGGCTTCGGATCAGTCCAGTATCGTTATATTTCGAAAATTCCGGCTCTATAGATACATGGCAAACTAATAAAACTGTGTAAAGAGGAAATGATAAGTGTCAATCGTATTATCACTTTTTATATACGTATTGCTATAATATTAATTCGTATCATCATTTCTAAACATGTTGCTTTATAAAAATAAAAATTATTTAGCATTTGAAACATAAATGATTTTTTTCACATACATGAGTCTTTTTCCTTTATTTCCAATTTGAGAAAAGCTAGACAATTGTTTATATTACAATAAGAAATTGCTGACGCAACCCCCTCCCCTTTCTCACATAATGAATACTTGTGTTTTGTTTATTTTATTTTATTAACCACCAAGTGTATTCGTTTTTAGTGTTGCACCTTAATATTTAATCGCTGAACCTGGGATTAATCGTTAAATCAGGAAATGGTATATGCAATAAATCGCCAAATCTGGAAAAGGTATAATGAATTATTCTGGAAATATGGAAAACGTTATTCTTAATGATCCTGATCAGGACAATGGAACAAAAGCATGAAATTATTGTATTGTCATCCATCCTTGACAAGTATGCCAAATTTCGAATTCATCTGATCACTTAGAGTGGGTAAAAATAAAGTTCAAAGTTTTCGTTTCATACAAGTGAAATATAAATGCGTTTAAAAACAGGGGATAAGAGTGAACTAATTGTAGGAATTGAAAATTTTTTTTAAAAAAACGACAACCAAAGAATTAAAGATTTGATACGATTGCGGAAAGAGAGTTCCGCCAAACCCCCGCCACATGACCGGACGGATGGGTCATGGTGAGACGATCCCTCGCGTATAAGAACGCCAGGTCAGTGGATCCAGAACTGTACTTCCACTGCACGGAGAATGTAGTGCAAAGTGAATGTCAAACACAGTGAATACCATGCAAGGTGAATGTATGTTTCGCCAACCCGCTGCCAAGACCAGTTGGACGGAACGTGGGTTTCAAGCCGAAAGAGCATCAGAAAGCAAAGTCAGTGGGTACAGAAAAGTGTTCTGAATCCTTCCAAAGCATGGTGAATGTCATGCCTCGGTAGAACGACCCTTCTGCCTGCGTTCCCTTCCCAAAACCAGGTGGTCGTGCCATGAGTGGACCGCCCCGCGTCCATCAGAACGCAAAGTCAATGGATTCAGAACTGTCTTCTGAATCCTTCCACACGTCGGTGAATTTCCTCTTCGGAACGAAAGTATCGCCAAACCCCTCAATGACTGGAAGGATGGGTCATGGGTGAACCATTCCGCGTCCATCAGAACGCAAGGTTGGTGGGTCCAGAACTGTGTTCTGAATACTTCAATAGCACGGTGAATGTCATTCCTCTTCGGAACGAATGTTTTGCCAACCCCCGGAATGACGGGACAGACGAGTCATGAGTGGACCATCCCGCGTCCATCAGAACACAGTGTATCCAGAACTGTGTTCTGAATCCTTCAACACCTCGGTGAATTTCCTCTTCGGAACGAGTGTTTCACAAACCCCCACAACGACTGGACGGAGGGGACATAGGAGGACCATCCCGCGACCATCCGAACGCAAGGTTGGTGGGTCCAGAACTGTGTTCTGAATCCTTCCACAGCACGGTGAATGTCATTTCTTTTCGGGACGAATGTTTCACCAACCCCCCCCCCCGACATGACTGGACGGACGGACGGGTCATGTTTGGACCATCCCGCGTACATCTAAACAATAGGTCAGTGGGTGCAGAACTGTGTCTTGAATCCTTCCACAGCATGGTTAATGTCATTTCTCTTCGGAACGAATGTTTCGCTAACCCCCAGCCATGATTGTACGGACGGGTCATGGGTGGACCATCACAAGTGCATCTGAACGCAAGGTCAGTGGGTCCAGAACTGTGTCCTGAATCCTTCCACAGCACGGTGAATGTCATTTCTCTTTAGGAATGAATCTTTCACCAACCCCCCCCCCGCCTTGACTGGATGGATGGGGTTATGGGTGGACCATCCCGCGTACATATGAACGCTAGGTCAGTGGGTTCATAACTGTGTCCTGAATCATTCCACAGCACGGTGAATGTCATTTCTCTTCGGAACGAATGTTTCGCCAACCCCCGCCATGACTGGACGGACGAGTCATATAGATGGACCATCCCTCGTTCATCAGAACACAAGGTCGTTAGGTCCAGAATTGTGTTCTGAATCCTTCCACAGGACGGTGAATGTCATGTCTCGTTAGAACAACCATTATGCCTGCACCACTCCGTCAAAACTGTATGGACGGGTCATAGGTGGACCGTCATGCGTCAATCAGAACGCAAGGACAGTGGGACCAGAACATTGTTCTGAATTCGTCCACAGCACGATGAATGTCGTGCCTCTTCGGAACGAATGTGATGCTGACCCCTCGCCATGATTGGACGGACGGGTCATGGCTAGACCATCCCGCGTCCATCAGAACGCAAGATCAATTGGTCCAGAACTGAGTTCTGAATCCTTCCACAGCACGGTGAATGTCATTTCTCTTCGGAACGAATGTTTCGCCAACACCCCCGCCATGATTGTACGGACGGGTCATGGGTAAAGCATCACGCGTGCATCTGAACGCAAGGTCGGTGGGTCCAGAACTCTGTCCTGAATCCTTCCACAGCACGGTGAATGTCGTGCCTCGGTGGAACGAATGTTTTGCCAAACCACCGCCCAGACCGTACGGATGGGTTGTTGTAACACCAACTCCGCCGGAGCACGACGGGAGTCGGTGGATCCGGAACGCTCTTACGAATCCTTCCGTGGCATGGGAAAAGTCGTGTGTCAGCGGAACGAACGGTGCGCCAACCCGCCGCCGTGATCCGGCCGTGGGGTTGTCGTAACACGAACTCCGCAGAAGCACGACGCGAGTCCGAGGATCCGGAACGCTCTTCCGAATCCTACCGAGGCACGGGAAAAGTCGTGCGTCGGCGGAACGAACGGGATCCGGTGGTAAGGTTGTCGTAACACGAACTCCGCCGGAGCACGACGCAAGTTGAGGATCCGAAACGGTCTTCCGAGGCACGGGAAAGTTGTACATTAGCGGAACGAACGGTGCGCCAACCCCCCGCTGGAATCAGGCGGTGGGGTTGTCGTAACACGAACTGCGCCGGAGCACGACGCGAGTCGGAGGATCCCGAAAACCCTTCCGAAGCACGGGAAAAGTCGTGCATCGGCGGAAATAACGGATCACGAACCCGCCGTTGTGACCAGACGGACGCGGCCACGCTCGCACCACACCCAGAAGGCGTTAGTGAAGTGAACATTAACGACCCACTGTTCAGCTGCACGATGGCTTTTGGGGATGGTCCGCCTAATTTTGAACCATGGTCAAGTGACGCGGACGACACCTGAGTTGGTACCCTCCTCTCTTAACTACCACACCACTCCACGAAAGGATCACGGGCTTCCAGGGTGTCTCCAAGATGTCTGATGAGTTGTCTTCAAGACCTCACTCCAACGTGTCCTCCGTCCATCCGCCGCATGGGCTAGTAGAGTATATATATTCAGAATTATGATTCATCTCAGTAAGTTTATAAATATCAGCAAACTATGTCTACAAAAGATTTATAAATGATTAGTTTATACAGATCAAAATGGCAACCTATAGAGTTATACAAATTCTTCTAAAAGAAAATAAGGATTTCAGTCTGTATCAGTATATATATAAATATACTGTACCGAATTACAGTAAAAGATCACTGTTACCACAAATTTTAAGAGACTTGTAAGAATACAAAAAAAATCCTTATCAAAAATTTATTTCCACTGCAGCTAACATTACAAATGACTTCTCTCGATTAAGACTAACTCGTACGTGTATTAAAATAGGAATAGACATTCACCGTAGGAATATTTGATCCAAATTCCAGTCTGTGGGTACTCTTGGTCAAGTAACGAGGACGACACCCGATCTGGGATCCTAGAAGACATTTACCACTACTAATAACCATTTAAAACCCATTCAAAGGGACAATTGAAAGAAATAAAATTGTATTTGAGAAATTACAGCTCAGAATTTTATATTTAAAAATTGTTCTGTGGATCGAAAAGAATTAATAATATTTATTTAAATTACAATTAATCTGCAAGCATTCTTAGAGAATGTGTGATTTCAGTCCATTCACAAAAATAACAAAGTTACTACCTATAAAGTTATTAAGTTAGATTTATAAACTTGAGATACATTAAACTATAAATTTAATACTAGCCGTTAGACACCCGCTTTGCTGGGTATTTCATGTTGCTTAAGAATTCGATTGTATTGGGGAAAAAATTATGCCTGTAACTCTCGCCTCTTGAGTAAGAAAGAAAAAAAGAACTTCTCATTTGTATTTCCTAATAATGTCTAAGATTGAAGTATAGAATGATGTTTGTACTTTCGTAACCCTATAACCAAATGGATTTCCGCAAAACCAATTTTCGCGGTGGATCTCTACTCCGTAAAATAAACATGCAAGCCAAACTTCAAGTCTACATCTAATAGAGCAAAAACGTAATTTTTATTATCAGTACCCCCTATAATCTCGTTGAAGAGTTGTTCCCCAAATTAACCGTTCTTAGCGGATTTCAATTAAACGAAAGAAAAATCTAATGTTCGGGAAATCTGTGGAGCTCGACGCCTTTACTTTGACGTGTTGTGGGCATTAGAAGAATAGGGTAGAACTTGTTAAGTGTAGTCCTCTTCGCTTGCGTCGTCGTGATTCCAAATGAAAATAATCCTCAAGTTGCCTGCAGGTGTGATATCAATAAACAATTTTTGGAAAAAGACTGGTTTTTTTTGTATATTTACAGGTCCTTTGAGATTTGAGGTAATACTGGTAACTTGATTGCACGGCGGGTCTCGATTGGTACGAGGCTCGAACCCGCAACACGCCCACCACGAGTCCTCGAACTTGACCATTAGTCTGCCGCGGCGGTCACTCGATGTTATTTGTTCCCATAAAATGTATGGCAAAAGATTTGTTTGTTTCGATTACGTTTAATAAAGCGAGTATTTTACAACGTTAAGAACTCAACAATTCTTAATGTTCTTAATATTGTTTGAAATTAATTAATCTAAATATTGTCTTTTGTTCTAATTCTATTCAAATTCGAATCTGTACGTACAGCACTCGTGTTATATATAATCGTAACTATGTGTGATACGTTTATGAGTCTTCACATCGGATTTTGAAATTCAGGGTGAATTTAAATAATTATTAATTTTTGACTTCCAAAGAATTTTTTTTTTTGCATATGTTTTATTCCTAAACTACTTTTTATCGAGTAAATTTTTTTATTGTTGGAATTGTCACTTAAAATGTGTTGTTCTGATCTGTTTCGGTTCCGTGATAAGAATTCTGCAATAAAATTCTGTGATAGAATTATTAATAGTAGCACTTGATGTGACGTAGCATCGTGGTTCGCACATGAAAAAAAATCCATTCTTTTGACACCGAATTCGAGGAGGATCCAGCTCGGGTCTCGTTCTCGTCACTCGACCGATTTTTGAAATGGCGTCGCCACAACCCTTCGAGTAGCTGAATAGTGCGACGTTAATATTTACTCACTCACTCGACACCGAATTTAAAATTCATGGTTTTAATATTAGAGTATATCTGTTATATTATTTGAAAAATAAATGCACATCGTCGCACTTATTTTAAAGTAATTAAAATCATATAATATATTTAATAAAAACGATTAAAAGGAAATCTAAAACTTCCATTTAATGTATTAAATATTACTTTTAATTTCAATCGCTTGCTGGGGGAAAACAGTTTAAACTTGTTATAACGCCGAGCAGGACAAGGTTGATTGGGGAGTTGACAAAGGAGAAAAATTCGATTCAAATGAACATTGGTGTAAAAAATGTAACGTTTACAAAAAATTAAATTTAAAAGAAAAACGGAATTAAGATTTTAAAAACTGCGTAAAACATTTCCCTACAGAGAGAATCTTACTATAGGAAATTATTAAAAATTGCAATATTTCTTTTGTCTATTTCTGTTTAGTTGAATTAGTTCAGAAACAAAATTCGGTTCTGGTTCTATAGCATTCCTACACAAACTCTTTAAAATACATAAGAATATGTTTCTCTCTCTCTTGAAATTTAGCATGTGTTTTATTTGACTCGACACATAAAAGTGCTATGACCTTATAGAACCGAACAAACAATTACGATAAAGGAAGATAGAGATAGAAATGCAGATTTCAAATAACATGCTGGAAATATGCAAAATATTAAGTATTATTTATAAAAAACATTTAAATTGTTTTTACGGAATCGTTCTTGGCATATCATAATTACTGATATATGAGAGAATGTAATATTCATATAGTCCATTTTATATAGCATTGGTGTTCCTGGAAAACAGGATCAAACCAGTTTAGAGTATGAAAACTTAGCGGGTAATAAGTTTGTTACGAAATGCATATTTTCTAAGTCTACACTAAATAAAATTAAAAAATGGCTACTTTAATGGAATTCAAATCTGCGCAAAAATATGCCTTCGCATAAAAATTTCAGTTAAAAGCCACATGGATTAATATCATTAAAATATTTACAGAGGAATGATATCATTTTGGATAGTCTGTCAAAAATACAAAGAAAGAATTCCTAACATGTTTCCGTATACTCTTAGATAATCTTCAGCTAGGCAAAACGGTCTCGATCTCTGCAACAGCTTTAAAAAAAAAAGTAAATATTTCTAAGGAAAAAAAAACTTTTAACAAAACCCAATTCTCTATTTTTGTTATTAAATTCGAACATTGACAAGAAACTCAATATGAACCAGTTGAATGATAATGCAGTACACACAGATTAAATAAAATCAATCCTGAAACACACAGTGCGAGAAATAATTTTTAAAAAAAATCAAAATTCCATTTACTTCTTTTTTTCCCATCGTTGATTTGTTCAATTCCAAAGAAAACTAAGAAATTAGCATTAATATCCGATTTTTTTAATCGTCATCGAAGTTAAAAATAGAGTCGAGAATCGTCTGCTACTTCTTTAACGAAACATTTACAGTTTAATTATTGTCTAAAATATTATATTATAAGAAATATGCAACGCTGTACGAAATAAATTCAGCACACTAGAAACTTTTCCAAATTTTCATATAAATAATATAGAAACCAGAAAACAAATTGAATGCAATGTTTCGTGACTTTTTAATATCGAAAATGATAAATAAAAATCAACCCATTGTGTAATTTTTGCAATAGAAGTACTCGGAAAAAAATTTCGTGATAGATTATATGCTGTCCAATTTATGATATCAACATAAAAAAAAAATAAAATTTACTGCTATTTTTTACCCGTTAAAATGCTGAAATAAATTTACAGTTTAAAAATCATGGCATGAGACAACCATTGGTTTTTAAATGAGTTTTTTAAAATAAGTGTCATTCACAATTTTTTTTTTACTTTTTTTGTTTATGATGGAGACCAGATAATTTCTCAAATTTAACATTAGTTCCATTTGAAAAACTAGCCGCTTTAAATTTGCTAAAATTCAGCACTGAAAACATTTTGAAAAAGCTTGCTTGTATAGAAAAATTATAGAATTTGATATTTTTCTGCAGTGAGTGAGTGAATATTAACGTCCCACTATTCAGCTACACGAGGGCTTTTTGGGGACGGTCCGCGTAATTTTGAACCAGGGTAAAGTGACGTGGACTACACCTGAGCTGGCACCCCCTCTCCTAACTACCACACCAGCGGGAGGACGTTTGAGCTCTCGACAGATTTCACGTGCATCGCGCCCCTACACGGCAGGTCTTCAGTGGTACTGGGATCGAACTTATGACACGCTAGCCACGATCCGATGCCTAGACCACTTGGCTACCGCGGCCGATATTTTTCTGTAAGTGCTATCTCAGGTATCCTTCTTCCAATTATTTCATCACTTCAAGGTTCAAAATAACGACGTCCTTCGCCGTGTGGCTTCTAAGTAAGATGAAATGAATAATGTTGAATGAATCGAGCTAACAATTAAGTAATTACTGTAGTCACATTTGTAACACATTCAATAATTTTTTGGTACGAACTATAGCAGTTTAACCCTTTTTAAAACAATGTAGGATGCTAAACAAGTAATTACCGTTTTTAATAGCGATTGTGACATTTCTTGTATAGACTGACTACACAACTGTACCGATGTATGTAAGAAAATTGATTTTGTCAAACGAACTTCTTTAGTGAAAATATAGAACACCCATTGTATACAAATTTTAATTTATATCTTTACTTTCACTCACTTTTGATCCGGGGTGGGCATTACGTCGATCGCGATCGACCGGTGGACCGCCAAGACATTTTGGGGTGACCGCCTAAAAATGTTACCAGTTAGTAATTATATACGAAAAATTCAAGATTGGCTGACAGAACGCAGTCTAAGCCTTCTACTGACTATAACAACACAAAATAAGTTTGAATAAAAATATTTTATTTTTTCAGTGTATTTTGAATTTTTTCATAATAAATGTATCATTTGATATTATTATATATATTTTAACATTTATAAATCCCGTGCACCACGCAATGTATAACACGGGGGCATGCAACACAGACAGAAGTAAGGATTACAACACAAACATCCCTGCCTTCTCCGGGATTCGAACCCACTCCCTACGGCACCGCAGTCAGCTTCACTGACCACTATACCGGATGGGCAGCATTATTATATTTGAGGCTATTGTTATTAAGCTTGTGTTTTGCTTTAAACGTGGTTTTAAAAGTGTTTTTTTTTTTTTAGTTCAGTAGTTAAGTACATATTCCGTACTTATGTGTATTAAGTTATGATAATAACCTTTTCCTCACACCTTACCACACCTACGACATTGGGCAGTAGCGTGCACAAGAATTTTTAAAGGAGGTCGAGGGTTGAAGGTCATTCTCGTATACCCCAATACGCAGCCAAACATTTTTATTTTTTATTTTCTCGATTGTCGAGAACAAAAAACAGCAAAAAATAAATTACTGAATGAATAATTAACATTAATAAATAAAAAAATACTAATATATACTTAATTGCCTTTTACACTCTTTTTACATGAGACTATAATGAATCGGGGAAAAAATGAAGGGTTATGAGGGAGGGTCCAGACCCGTGGATCCCTCTCCCGCCCTTGAGTGCACCCCTGACACTGGGTGGACCGCAACTTCTTGAACAAATTAGAAGTAGCCCGAACCCTGGAAAAGTCTGCCCACCTCTGCTTTTGATAATCACAGGTCGTTTCAAAAATTATTATTCCTCTTACAAAAATGCCAAATTTTGCCCAAAAAAATATATACCGGACAAATGATAAATTTATTCCAAAACACAAAAATAATAATAATAAATTTACAGTACCCCTAGCAACAAAATTTTTAAAAAAAATAAATTTAAAATTTTTGGAAATGTAATTAGACATGTCATACTCATCCAATATTTAAAAGTATCGCTTTTTGTGCATCAGTTAGAATGGGTTGTACTTCATGATGCAAAAGATAAATTTGGTGTTATCAGGACCAAAAAAAGAAACATTTTCTGAGTCGAAATAAGCGATTTTAGTATTCAGTAGTATGTCCTAAAAAGATAAGTGGACGCGGTACCCTAGTGGTTAAGGTAACGGAATCGTGGCCTGCGTGCAATGAGTTCGAGACCACTGAACCCGCCGTGTAGGAGAACGCTGCATGTTATAAATCTGTCAAGAGCTCAAACGTCTTCCCGTGGTGTGGTGTGGAAGTTAGGAGAAGAGGGTGCCAGCTCAGGTGTTGGCCTCGTCACATTGACAATGGTTCAAACTGACGAGGTCTATTGCCAAATACCATCGAGTAGCTGAATAGTGCGACGTTAATATTCACTCACTCACCCCAAAATGATAAAACTGCACAATCGATCGAAGTGTTTTAGAATTTCTTATTTTAATTCACCAAATTTATTTCTGATAATTTAAAATGTAAGCACTATCATTTTTCCAGTTGCGTAAAGGAACCTAATACGCGTAAGGATAGTCGTCAAAAATTATTTTGATTTGTTCCTAATTGAGGTGAAAATACCAAAACCCTATGTTTACGAGTACTGTTGCCATTTATTTGAAACAAATGTTTTCTTCAATGATCTGAATAAAGTCATCCCATACCTGCAGAATATATATATGAAATATATATACGAAATCCTAGTATTTTCTTAGTAATGAGTCACACACAGATCGCTTAGACATTCAGAAACTGTGTTTTCCCTTCAATAAATGCAATGCTTGCAGATTTCACATGTACTACTGTTGGCGCTTGCGTTACCTCTGCATCTCGGTTTTGTTTTAGATATCGTAGCCCTTTATGATTTGGTTGAATGAGATGCAATGCAAGGGAAAGGGTTACTTCTCGAAATCGTGTTCCAAATACAATCCCCCCTACGATTCCCTTTTCTGTTCGATTGAGAGGGGAGAAAACATTTCGCTTTAGTGATTTTTTTCGAGCGCGAAACATGCATTTCCTATCGAATGCGTGAAAATTACACATTTATTTCTCATCTGAGACGCAATTTGTGAATAAATTTTGTGGCTTAAATTCTTTTTAACTAATTGTGTCCTTAAAAAAAGGATCATTTAAGAGTAAATGATACAACCAACAAAATATTTTAAAAAATGTGGAACTTTAAAGTTCAATTTCTAACTGGTTGTTCTGAAAAAGTCCTATCAAAATGACGAAATATCCGTTGAAACAGATATTTTCAGTGAGAGTGAATATTAAAACGTCACACTACTCAGCTACTGGTAACGAACCTCTTAATTTTGAGCCTTGGTCAAGTCACGAAGACGACACCCGAAATCCAAACCACCACACCATGCAAACGCGAGGACTTTCAGTACGACAGACTCAACGTGAATCAGCCTTTTCTACATCGCGGGATATATGTGTGAATGCGTCATTATGATGCATATGTACACTTGTGTGAAGAATGTCATTCTTATTAAGGTATATAATGCTCTATTTTATATTATCTTTTACTTATTTTATACATGACTGTTTCGTCATTTCGGTTTATCTCGTCCAAGAACAGCAAAACGAACATTTACTGGTGATGGTCTTTTCATCCAAAATATTCACAGTTACATTTCCATATATTTCCACTTTTAACCAAATTGTAATGGATTCGTTCTGATCTTAAATATATACGTTCAAACATTCTTGCAACGCAACACTATAAAGGAGCTATTTTAAAAAGCACGAATTAAAATTTCAAAGTTGTAAAAAAAATACTAATAAATTTTACAAAAATAATTTTAAAAAAAGTTTATTGAAAAAAAATAAATCACATAAAATTAAAACATTAAATCCAACACTGCCGAAGAAGGTACAGCATATATGAAATAATTGAAGGAAATAACAAAATTTGGCTACTGTTTCTCTTAAAAAACAAGGGGGGGGGGATTAAATTTACTTTTAACATTTATATATAACTAGCTGCTACCCGCCCGCTTCGCTGGGTATTTCATGATGTTTTATAACTTTTTACTGCTTATATATATGTATAAATTATTGATATCTAAGTCCTAGCATTAAGAATTCGATTGTATTGAAAAATATACTTATACCTTTAACTGTCGCAAAAAAAAGGGCAGAACTCATCTAATTTGTATTTTCTAAAAATCTCTAAAATTGAAGTATAGAATGATATTTGCTCTTTCGTAACCCAAAAACCAAGTGGATTTCCGCAAAACCAATTTTCGGTGGATCTCTACTCCGTAAATTGAACATGCAAACCAAATTTCAAGTCTAAATCTAACAGAAAAAAAGAAGTTTTACTATCAATATCCCCGTAATCCCGTTGAGAGCCGTTTTCCAAAATAACCGCTCTTAGCGGATTTCAATTCAACAAAAGAAAAATGCAAACAAAATTTCATTATTATAGTTCTAGCAGCTCGAAAAAAGTAATTTTTTTTTGTCAATACGTCCCAGTAACCCCCTGCACCCCCCCCTAAGAACTTGATTTGCTTAAAATACATTCTTAGTGGATCTCTATTCAACAAAAGAAACATGCTTAACAAATTTCAAGTATATTGGTCTAACAATTAAAAACATTAATTTTTTTCTGTAACTCCTCTTGACCCCTCGCAAACATCCTTAGGGGTCAATTTTCATTTCACTCTTTGTTAGAGGAACTCTATTACATGAAAGGAACATGTCTACTAATTTTCAAGCAGGATGATCAAATAGTTTAAAAATGGAAGTATTTATCGATTACGCCTCTTAAACTCCCGAAATTAAACTTGGTAGTTGATATTCGCAAAACCCATTTTGTAGCAGTTCTCTACTTTACGAAAGGAATCTGCTTATCAAATTTCAAGACTGTACGTCTAACAGTTTAAAAATGGAGATAATTGTCTATAACGCCACTTGAGCCCCCGCAACGCCACTTCTGGGTCTGTTTTCACAAAACCCATTTTGTAGGGGAATTGCACTCTATCAAAGGAATCTGCTTAGCAAAATTTGAAAACTGTGCGTCCAATTAATTAAAAATGCAAAAAAATTATCAATAACGCCCCTTGAACCCCCGCAACGCCACCTAGGGGTCGATTTTCACAAAGCATATTTTGTAGTGTATTTCTATACTATGAGAGGAATCTGCTTACCAAATTTCAAGACTGTGAGTCTAATGGTTTAAAAATAGAAATAATTATTTATATCTGCCCTTAACCCCCTGCAACACCCCTTGGGGGTCAATTTTCTCCAAACCCGTTTTGTAGCGGATATTTACTCCATGAAAGAAACATTTCTACAAATTTTCAAGTAGTTTAAAAACGAAAATATTTATCTATTACGCCACTTATACCCCGCAACGCCACTTAGAAGTCTGTTTTCACAAAACCTTCTTATAGCTGACTCTATTATTAAATCTATTTATCAAATATAAAGACTGTGCATCTAATAGTTTAAAAATGGAAATAATTATCTGTAACGCCCCTTAAGTCCCGCAACGCCACTTGGGGGCAATTTTCACGAAACCCATTTTGTAGCGTATCTCTACCCTATGAGAGGAATCTGCTTACTAAGTTTCAAGACTGTACGTCTAATAACTTAAAAATCGGAATTTAAAACGCCCCTTAAACCTCCACCCCGCAACACCCCTTAGGGGTCAATTCCCCCCAAACTTGTTTTGTAGCGGATATTTACTCCATGAAAGAAACATTCCTACCAATTTTCAAGCAGGTAGGTGAAGTAGTTTAAAAACGGATATATTTATCTATTACGCCCCTTAATCCCCTACAACGCCACTTAGAAGTCTGTTTTCACAAAACCTGTTTTGTAACTGATCATTATTGTACGAAAGGAATCTATTTATCAAATTTAAAAACAGTGCGTCAAATAGTTTAAAAATTGAAATAATTATCTATAACGCCCCCTAAGCCCCTGCAACGCCACTTGGGGGTCAATTTTTACCAAACTCATTTTGTAGCGGATCTCTACTCTCTGAAAGGAATCTGCTTACCCAATTTCAAGATTGTACATCAAGTAGTTTAAACATGGAAGCAATTATTTTTAACTCCCCTTGCGTTTCGAATTTCGGAAAAAAAATCCGTTCTTAGCTGACGTCTACTCTATGAAAGGAACATGTCTACCAAATTTCAAGTCTGTAGGTTGAATAGTTCCGGAGATATCGTGATTAGTCAGTCAGTCAGTCAGTGAGTCGCTTTTCTCCTTTATATATATAGATGGTTGTCGATTCCAAATATAATACAGGATACAAAATCGTTTGCAATTGAGTTTATGAAATTCAGAACATTTAGGAATTATTACGTTTTAGTAAAATAAGCTAGAAAAATCATTTCGGAAATATATTTTGTGCAAAAAAAATCATACATTATAGAAATTGATATTTAGAATACAGAATTGGAAAAATTAAAACTGATTTGACCTTTCGAAGATTAAAATTAATAACAGAAATAACGACACTTTCGATATAAAAAATCGATTCATTATTTTATCCTGCAAGACTTCATTTCTTTCTGGGACCCCCGAAGCGGTTTATTTTCTCTTAGCTTTTTAAATCTGGCAGTGACGTCATTTCTGATGTGTTGTTAGTATAACTACATGTGTGTACTTTACAGAAAGCTTAATCAACGATTACAAAAAAATTAGAATTGGTTTAGCGAAATATAGAATACCATTGTGTTGTAAATATTGTCTTTCAAAAATTTCGCTTGTATTTTTTGGTAATTCATTCATTCGAAAATTATGATTTTACAAACAAATTCGATAATTTTTCAGCAAAATATATGAAATAAAATGAAATTTAACATGAATTTTAATTTTTTTACCTGTATTGTTGTCGTAGTACATATTTTATTTAACATTTTTTTCAAAAACTATTTTACATATAGTGTATTACAGATTTAAGTAAAATTCTCGCAAATTTATTTTATTGTTAGTGTTCCGACAAACTTTGAAATTCTTTAAAGTGTACCGCAACAAAAATAAGGTTGAGAATCACTGAGTTAGTCCGATAATTCAAAACGTTAACATAATTGTTGTTCTAATTACATGTATAAATGTAAATTGTGTAAAAAAAAGGTATAATTATTTTAAAATTATTCTTTCTTCCTAACTTGGTTTATTAAGCATTGAAATGGAGTAAAATGCAACCTAAAATAAATGTGAATAAGCGAGAATTGTTGCCATTTCATTGAAACAAATGTTTAGGATAGTAAATAAACAAAGTCGTTCCATAACTCCGATCAAACGATATCCGAATGGTCATGGTCACGAACTCCTGTCCGCTGTTGTTTCTATCGAGCTGACCAATGAAGAATTATCGCCGTGTGGAGCAGGTTAAATCTATCGATGCTCAAAGCCTTCACGTTAGAGTAACGTGATAGCATGGAGAGGTATCGTCCTCGTCACTTCATAGTTCAAAATCACGACGTCCTTCGGCAATAGCCGTCGTGGAGTGAGATGTAATGAATAATGTTGAATGAACCGAGCTAACAATTAAATAAGTAAATAATTTAGCCTAAGATTTTATATTGTTATTTCCAGATTGTTCTATAGGCTATTCAAAGTTAAAAATTAGTTGCAAAATCCTAATACTTTACAATGAATACTCTCGTGTACATTCTTTTCTTCTTGTAGGAACTCACAATACAAAACTTAGTATTCCATAGCAATAATTATTGTATTTGGTTAAAGATTTGATTCTCAAAAATTTATCAAGATGGAAACATTGTGTTTTTTATGTTCCAAATAATGACTCATTTCTCAGATTTGAAGGAAATTTATTCCAAAATAAAACCAGCAATTCTCAGTTTGTGTTTTAAGTAATTGTTTCATAAGTAAAAGTGTTTCAGTGTTATCACGTTGAATTTGTAGTTTATATATTCATAAATATATATAGTAATAAATACCTAATCTGCTTCGAAAGAGATTCTATAAGAATTTGGTTACAAGAAAGAAAGAGTTGCCTGCAATTCAGTACATTTCAATGATCACAGTAGTTTTGATGCCTCGAAACCTTTATTTTATAAAAATTGAGCTAATTGTTGTCTATAATGAACTTTTTTTTGCTAAATTTGGAATTTTTCTGAGGTGTAGTTTGATTTGATAATTTTTTTTTAGTTTACCACATTATGAAACCAAAAAAAAAAAAAAAACACATTTTTTAAATTTGTTCTAATACATCACATGAATTTTATATTCTGCTAGAAAAACTAATACCGAGGCTCAGCGGGTTCGAATTCACATTCTGTTATAAAGAATGAATTTAAAATAAGCTAATCTAACACTGTTTTATTATTGACTCAAATCCGTGTACTTAATAGTGACATATCGTTACAGAGCGAAACGAGGGCTTTCGCGCATGGGATCACGACCACGTGAAGACTTCGGGGGGATCCACGCATGCGAGGATCGCGAAAATCGGTCCCCAGGTGGAGTCTAAGGCGCTGAACCGTAATATATATGAAATCGCTTTTAGAAAATATCTCTAAGTTTTTCTGGTAATGGCAGGAAACAGCCGGAATTTCGCTTTGGAGCACCGTCCAGGAGCGGACCCCCGAGGACTGGCCGGCTGAAATGGGTCCCCTCAGTTTTTGATTGGTTGTTCTGAAAAAGTCCAATTATTCTATTTTCTAAAAGTCCAATCAAAAGGGCAAAAGATTCCTTGGTGCAGATTATTATATCTTGACAAATAAATATTTTCAGGGAGTGAGTGAGAAAATATTAACGTCGCACTATTCAGCTCACGAGGACTTTTGGCGACGGACCTCGTTATTTAGAACCATGGTCAAGTGACGAGGATGACACCTGAACTGGCACCCCCTCCTAACTTCCACACCACACCAATGGAAGGACGTTTGAGCCTCGACTCTCTCTGCACGGTGGGTCTTCAGCGTTACAAGGCTCGAACTCATGACACGCCAGCCCCAAATCCGTTACCTTGATTACTAGGCTACCAGATATTTTCAGACAATTTGGGAAACGTTGGCACTTGGAATTTTGAAACCACACTAGTGAACCTTATGAAAATTGAATGTGTTCTTTCTACGCTTGTATTCTCGTCATTTAAGGAATTTAAACGGTTGCTACACGTCCACATGTACAATGAATGGCTGATTATTAATTAAATTCCTCGTCTATTGAAGCAAGCAATTTATTTCTTTGTAGAACTCTATCTCGGAAAAGAAATGTATAAAACACACAAATGTAAACTTTATGATGCGATGTTGAAGAACTGAATGCATTCGGACGACTGTTTCTGTAGCAAATTATACTGATTTTCAAATACTAATTTATACATATTTATTGACTATATAATGAAGTTTTAAAGAATTACATCTAGTGTCTCTGTCCAAATAAATCTTTTATTCGAATACAATGTTCTATGAAAATATGTTTCGTCGAAGTATATTGCTAGTTAAAACTAAACGATTCAAAATATTAAAACTCGCAAGGTAAGGTTTTTTATTTCTCTTAGCCATTGCCGCAGCATTATGTTAAAAAGTATTTAGGCTAAGAGTTGGTTTGATTTTACAACACGTAAATAAACTTTCAAATTTATACAAAAAAATACATCAAAAAGACAATTAAGAAGAAAAAAAATAACAAAATTAAAACCAAGACTGAGTGTTGGAAATCTTGAAGCATGGAGAAGGCGAAATATATCCGAAAGCAAAAAAGAAAAAACACTGTAACAGAATTGGTGCTAAAACCTTAAAACACCCCACACAGTTGCTCAAAAAAAAATTTTGGATTGGTCGTGTGTTTTTATCATATGGAGAGAAAATTTGAAAGTCTAGCACTTTTTGCTTACATTAATATTGCCCCCTGCAACTGCTGACGAGGGAAATTATTACCAGCTACTGGAAGAATAAGGTCACACACAGATACTCAACTATGTTCAGCACAAATGTAATGGATGCAGAGTGCCATCTAGTGGTGATTAAAAAATATTCCAGGTCACAGGCAGCCCTTGTCAACATCAAATACAGCACGAGTGACTGGTGCGAGATGCTCCTGTTTAATTGGCAGGCGTGAGAGAAAAATGGATTTCATCCTCTGAAGGTCGCCGCCGTTTGCAATGCGAACTTTCAGGAAGAATGACGTCACTTTTCTCCTAACGCAAACCCTTCAGCGGAACTTCTGCGTTCACCGTGCATTGTGTGTGGATAATATGAAGAAATTAAATTCTTAAAAACTATTCTTTAAAAGTGGAACTAAAATTTATAACCGTACACGATATCTATTTATTTCCTGGGATTGGACTTCAAATAAACGCTTGATCTAGAGCCAGTCGTAATGCATATTCATAACGGAAATCAAACAGAAATTCCTCTCCCCTCGTTTTTATTTAACATCCATTCTTAGGATTAGCAACTGAAAGGTCACATGACCTAGAAATACTAAGAAAGATCACAGCTACACTTGGATATCTCTAAAAACAATTCACGCTTTCACTGAATGACTTAAAAGTGCACCTTTAACTTTTCAAATAAGATTATAAAGACTTTTTTTAGAGTTCATTGAAACATGTCCCCACCTCTCAACTGAACAATGAATAATTGTGTTCAAATCTTTAAACATGTATCCCCCCCACACACACACCAGAGACACGTGATGTGCATCCCTAAGTTATATCATATTGGCAATGTAAAAATCTGGTGCATTTATAAAGAAAGGTGAAAATATTCCAGATTATAAGTCAATAAAAATATATCACCATTCCAAAATTAAAGCAGAATAAGTGTTCTCCTTTGTGAATATAAGGGAAGCATAGCAAACAAATATTAATTCACTTTTTTTTAAATTTATATAACAGCACACAAAAAGGAAAATTTCTATTAAAGAGTTGCTATATGACAGAGGTGCAGAACATAGCTCGTTACAAACGAAATCATAGAAAAGCTCAACAGCGATTCAAGCTTATGTACCAATATAAAATATGCCACTTTGAATTTTTTACTCATTCTTAGTCATCCTCGAATTAAAAAAAAACACAAATAGTGTCACAGCCTTTCAACAATTTTATTCAATTAATCTCGTAAATATTTTGCAAAGTATACATTTGTTATTTCGTTTTCATTGGTGCCATTATTAATAGTGCATTCTATAATTAATAAAATCTCACTGAGCGTTTGATGAAAGGGGTAATGTGTTCATGGAATGAAGATAAAACTGGTAGTGAAAGCTGAGATGATGCAGTGAGGATTTTTCATTGAATATATGTACTGATGGAAATAAATCAGTTATACATCAAGTGCATTACAGAGCTGAATTCAGAATTTGGGTTAAGGTGGGAAAGAAGGGACACAAAAAGTTCTTGTATTATCCTATCGCTTTAAAAAAGAGGAGTTTGAGAAAAGGTGTAGGGATTTTAAAACATGAAGAAAATAAGCCCTTCCCTCTGAATTTTTGTAAATGCTTCGATTTTCTGGGTTATGTGTTTTTTGTTGACAAGATGGACACTCAATGAAAATGTTCAATCTAAAGAAAATGGTATTTACATCAGCAATGACATTTATAAGTGCATTCGAGTTATAAAGAGCTGTTTGAAGAATTAAGTATTATATAAAATGGGTAAAGTATATTGATGACAATTTTGTAATGTCTTTCCCCCACATTAGAAGAATGAAAAGTTGTAGACTATAACATAATTAATCTCAGTATATTTTGATTATTTGCAAAAAAAATTAAGAATATCTGGAATGTAGTTTATTACTTTAGAAAGGTATTTATAATCAGAGTGCAATCTATGAATTGTATTTAATGATTTCAGCAATAAACTGTAACAAAAGAAACGTAAAAAAACTATACTTGTATAACACCACTTGAATTAATATTTCAATTATATGTAGTTATAATTTAATCACATGATATAAGTATTATGAAATGTAAATTATAAAAACTGAAATGACATGAGACACATACATCAGAATTAGCTCTCTCCCATAAAATTGCTTAAAATTATGAGTTGGAATGTAACAAGATACATCAAAATGAATGGGTGGAATTATTTAAAATGATGAGGTGAATTAGATCACAGATTCCATTCTATCCAATGTTATAAAAATCAATCAGATTAAGATAATCCTAAGCAAAAGTTTTGCAAGTGCACTTTGTACAATAATGGTGATTTTTACAGATGAAGAAAAAAATCATTAAACATTTGAAGAACCACTTCTGTCATAAAAATTAAATTTGTAATTATTTAATATCTCCTAAAAGATGCATTCAATGAAGTTGTATTTCGAGACAAATCAAATGTTAAAGATTTCTTATGCAAATGCTTTTAATATTTCCATAGCCTGTTAAGCATTACAGGTATTCCAGGGAAAAAACCTCATCACAGAGTGAAACCTTCAAGTACAAGACTAAATTCAATGTAAGCATACTGAATGTTACTGAAACTGTTCAGATACCTAGATGATAGCTCTGGAATTTTCTTTCACAAATTATATTTTATAGGAACATTATGTTGAACAACACAAATCCCAGGAGTTAAATAATAGCAAGTAATTTTTACAAAAAAAAAAAAATAAATAAAAAATGAGTCTTTCATGAGTTAATTGCACAATTTATTAATGTAAATTATTTACCCATCTCATATTAGAAAAAGGGAGAACACAATGTCAAGATGTCTTTCTATTATATTTTTAAACATTATACTCCATTGAAACAACATATATATATATATATATATATATATTTAACTATAAAAGTATAATGTTTGTGTTAAATGCTGATGAACTAAATTTCTTATTTATTAAAAGACATGATATATGTACCGTGAATCTTCAATAGAGTTTAATCAATGAAAATACAATATACAAATGGGAGAAACCTTTTCCTTGAAACGTGAAATTCATCCAAATTTAAAACTCTTCACATAATAAATGTTTCTCAAACAATATTGAAATATGCAGCATTTTTTAATTTAAAAATCCTGACTATATCATACCCTCCCTGGCCTGTGTCTGATCTTGTGCTTAAAACAAGAAAAATTATGAAAATACACAGAATCTTCTTTTGTTTTATAAAAGAAGAAAATGAATAATTTTATTTAAATAAAACTTTATTCTCATCCCAAAACAGTAACATTGTACAGTAAAATGGATGCAATGTAAAATCTTGAGATATACAAACACACAAAAAAAAATGAAAAGTTTGTGTATTTCAGTCAATAAAATAAATATTAAAATACTGCAAAACCTTTATAACTTAAAAGAATTGTTTTTAAATGTATTAGTAGGCAATGTCAATGGATATCCTGACTGAAAAGAATTCAACAAAGACACTAAGAGTAGGAAGTAAGAGCATTGGTTTGATTTCCCCTTATGAAGAGTAAAGGAGGATTGTGTCAGGTGAGAATACATACACTTGTTGTGTGTGTATGTATACATCGCAAAGATATAGAATTCGGACTATAATTTGTTAATATTTTATTGGAATTTTCAATTTTGTGATGTTATGTGTTTTGAATGAAATGTTAATTAACACCAATGCATAAAGTATTACAGATCCAAAATTCACACATAAGGAACACAATATTAAAAATGAAAAAAAAAAAAGCACTAGTGTAAAAAATGAATTTTTATAAGTAAACTTTTTGGAGCTAACATGTATCCTATTGGTATGGGTGCATATGTAGTGGTGTAACGTACACCCTTGCATCGCAGGAGGGGGGGGATTGTAGGGGGCCCAGAGCCTGATTGATGCCAAGTACGTATTTAAGAAATTCATAAAATATTAAAGGCAAAGCCTGACTTTGCAGAAGTGCCCCTAATATCCTCCATTACACCACTGAGTATATGCATAATAAAGGTAAGACAAGTAAAATAAGTTGTTTGTAAAATTTTTAAATTAGAACAGTGTTATGTACCTTGAACTAAGCATGATGTACACCAATATATAAATTTTGGATCTATAATATTTTAAGGATAACAAAAATAAATAAAAAAGAAGAAATAAACACAGTATTAAAATAAAAATTGAGAATATATTCATTCATTTTGGTTTTTTTTTTTCAAGCTAATTTCTTTTAAAAAAATACATAGGTAGATTCTATGTGTGTATGATAATAAAGATGACATTTCTAATAATTTAATTAAAAAAATTTAAATTGCAACAAATTTATGCATTTTAAAATATCTGATGCACACAAATGTATAAAATATTAAAGATCCTAAATTTAAAAGAGTACATAATGATAAATGAGCAAATTGTTAAAATAAAAATTAAATCATTGTAACATTTTATTTTCCTTAAAATGGGATTTTTTCAGAATCGTAGCAAATTTGTCAAAAATAATTTACTTTTATGGTTAACTTTTTCAAAGGAAAAAAAAAAGTAAAGCATATTGCTATAAGTGTGCATGAATCAGAAAGATATGGTGCCCAAAATAATTTGTTTGTAAAAAATTAAAATTCCAAGAAATCAACATGATTTACTTCATACATAAAATTTAACAGATCTAAAAATTTAAATATAGGAGTTAATAAAAAATATAAAAGAACAGATTATTAAAAATAAAAATTAAATTGCTAACATTGTAACATTATTTCTTGAAAGATGGTAAATAAAAAATAAAATGGGTTTTTGAAGTTAATTTAAAAAAAAAAAGCATATACACAGGTTGTGTGTGATGTTTGCATAATAACAGAATTTGCTTTCAAAAAGTTACAGTTGCAGCAAAGCAGTGCATTTTTTTGAATGAATGTGTTTTACAGAAATGTATGAAATATTACCAATCCAAAATTCACAGATTATAAAATAATAAATGAATGGTCTTGAAAATATAAAAGTATAAGCATTGTTACATTTTAGTTAGTTAAAAGTGAATTTGTTGGAGTCAAGAAAAATATTTTTCTTGGTCATTTTTTAAGTTAACGGGAAAATCTAACATACATTTTAAAGAAAACATGATATGCAGCAATGTATAAATTACATTTTCAAAATTTAAACAATTAATTTTGTTCCATTTTAATTTTGTTGAAAAGCAATTTTAGAATCATAGACATGTAATAACGAGGGCAAAAAATTATTTTATATAAATTCACTTTCTTAAAATCAAACATATATGTGTGGATGATGTGTGTATGAATGTATAACAGTATGACAGACATGATAATTTGTTCATAAAAATATTCAAAGTACATAAATGTGTTAGAATTTGAACTAAGCATGATTTACTTAAATGAATTAAAGCTTAGAAATGGAAGGGTAAATAAAAAAAATAAAAAAATGAACAAGCTGTTAAATCCAATATTATTCCATTTTTATTTATATCTTTCTTCCTGATTCAGTTTAATGGTATACGAAAAGAAAATGTAACTACATTTATACTTTTGCACTTAATGATAGTTCAATGTAGTAGAAAATTAAAGTTAAAAAATAAGTGTTTGTGTCTATGATGGTGTACAATATCATCATAAAACAAATAAAAGTGCATGAAACATGTTTCAACCAAACAACAAAAATTAAATTATAATGAAACAAATTAATAAATTGCTATTCACGGAACAGATTCTTCGATGAAAACAAAATTTTTGTTGATGGCAATGTTGTCAAAAGATGTTTAATTTGAAAAAATAAACAACTTGAAATAAAATTACAACCAGAGAGATTTTTTAAGAGAGGATTTTGAAAACAATATATGATAGTAATAGTTGAAATAAAAGTTTTCATACTTAAAGTAGTTACTAACTTGAATCCCCATTTTTCTAATAGCTCTAAATAGGACTTAACAAAAGCGGAAATGAAAGCACAATATATATCATAGGAATGTTTAAAGAAAATAATAGAACTATCTAAAAATGAAACGAAAGCAATAGTTTCATTACCAGGAAATAACAGAAGACACATGAAACAATTATTTCGTACTAAAAGCAAATTTATTAGATCATGAATATTTGTTTAATGTAAAAAAAGTGTTGTATTGTACCTTATTTTTTATGCATTAAGTTCAGATTCTGAAGTGAAAAATTTGTCATTTCCAACAATTTGCTACTTTGTTATCAGAACTTTAGTCTTCTTTGCTAAAATTAAACAAATATTGTCAATTTATAACTCTGTGTATTGATTTTTTAAAAAAGAAATTAGAGAATAATCACATAATAAAGCCTTCATTACACTGATTCTTGAGGTGGCTTAACAATTTCAGGTACAACTGTTTTATCTGAAGGATCAAATTGCCACACACAATACACACTACAAAAAAAAAACAAATATTATAATAATTCATAACTTAATATAAAAATAAAAACTAATGTGTATTTCACAATCCTATTGCAAAAAAGTTTCATTAACACATAAAAGAAACCTATAATAAAGAATTGCACTGCATATATTTGTAAGGCCAGAAAAGTATTAATAAGCAAGAAAGGTATAAAAATTACTGTAAGACAGTAAACATGCCTTTTATGAAAAAAAAAACGTATTTAAATTATTTATATATGATTGTTGATAAATTGTTTGTAAATAACACACTCCAAAGCAACATGATGGGCTATTAGAAATTGATTTTATTTATTTTGAACCACAATCAAGTGGCAAGGTTGACTCCAGAACGGATACCCAATTCTACAAACTTTCAAACTGAGCAAACCCAAGGACAGAAGAATTTTACTCAGCATTTTACTTTAAAGGCAGATACCTATACAAGAACCAATACCTTCCAGCAATTCATATTTATCATGTAATTGGGGGGCAGGGGGTCAAGGAGTTTACAAAATTCCTATTTTTCAAAAATTGATCAGAGAAAAGAGAATGCACTGTTTTTTTTCTTTATCCATGCCTCACAGCATACACATTGAAATACTATACACAAAATTTCAGGCCATTATTTAAAAAAAAATCCAGATATCGTATTGAATATAGCATGACATTTTAAAAATATGAAAAAAGCAAATATGAATTTTTTCTGTCTTGATCATTATACATATGACCCCACAGTTGCTCTCGAGGCAAAAGTGTGGGTGTATCGGACCCAATGGGGTGGGAAAGAAACGACATACAATTTATACATACATGCATAAAACATTCTAATTACAAAATGTATTAAATTCATTGAAGCTTATCTTTGATACATTGATTTTACAAACATCTGCATTCTAGTTATGACATTATTGAAGATTCTTAATGTTACTGCCCATAAACAAGTGTTTCATAAAAGCAGAAGCAAAGCACATTCATCAAATAACTAGATAAGCAAAACTTCTTAAAAAATGGAGTTTATCCCAATAATTCAAAAGCATTCATGTACAAAACAAAAGTAAAAGACAAGACTATGTTTCCTGAAAACAATTAGATATTTCTCCTATAATCATAAATATACATTCATAAAATAGATGCAAAATTAAATTAAAAATATAATGCACTTATTAAAGATATTACATGTGATTATTGTAACCGTACTCAGAAATAGATTTTTATACACAATTGAAATATGAGTGGAGAAAATTATTAACAGCATATATGATTAATGAAACAATAAGCCTTTTAATACATGCATTTAATTACTATAGTTTGAAAATTATAGTATCATATATTTTGTCATTTGCTTTTTTAATTAAAAACAAAGATAAAGTACATGAATTCAAAAAATTTTTATAACTACTTTGTAAAAGAAAAGGCAGTTCTAGCAGTAAAATGAATTTTTCATACACAACACGAAAAATACTATTATGCTCCAGTCATTCTCATTGAAATACCTTTTCAATTTTTCTTTTTTTGCATTTAATAATTTCTGAAACAGGATACAGTTGCCCAAAGTTTAATTACTGCTTTCTGATCATCTATCCATACCAATTGTACTAATACTCTCATCTACAAATTAATCCAAAAAAATTAATTAATGTGTAGATAATTAATAAGTTTGCTTCTTCTGAATTCACAACTTTTAAAATTACTTGATCAAATAAATTGAATCTATAATAAATTTACAAAATACTAAAGTGTTCAATATATTTGTAAAAAAAAATGTGATGCACAATAAACACAAAAAAATTTTCTCATGTAATGTTAATTGGAAAATTCAAATGGTTGGATTATAATGGATATTTCAATCTAAATTTTTAATAACATTAATTTTTAAAAATAAACTTAACACATGTAAAAATACGTGCATCACAAATCTGATATCTGAATGCAATAAATAAAATATTTGTATTTCTCATAAATACACTGCATTTCATTTTTCAGTAACTTACAAGAAGAAACAGAAGATGAAATTTAACAAAAATAATAGCTGTAAAAAATTTTCTTCAGGAAAAAAGAAAATATGTATTGTGTGTGTGTGTGAAAAATAAGACCGTAATCTAGAAATCCAAGAAATTTTTAAAATTGAAAATGCACATTCAGGTATTGAAGAAAACTAATCTGGTATGCCACTTTATAGTATATTTAATGATTAAATTTAATACTACTGTCATTAATATAAATACCCCAAGAAAAGATATATAATTATTAAAGAAAATTAATAAATAAATCTTTTAAATTATTTTTTTTTCCTCAAAAAAAAAAAAAAAATAAACAAATAAAAATAAAAGAATACTTTTATTAACATAAACCTCGCTGAATAGAAGAAACAAAATTTTAACATTTAATAAATTTTTTAAATACACCACATATGTGTGTATATTTGAGCCTAGGTAAAATCCACAACAGGCTAGCATAAGAGCAGGGAAAAAATTACCTTCATATAAAATAATTGATTTTTTTAAAAAAAAAATGTATTAGTGAATTGATAGGCAATGCCAATGATATTCTAACAGAAGAAACAAACTCTATGAGTAGGAAGTAAGTGCATTGGTTTGATTTCCCCTTATGAAGAGTAAAGGAGGAATGTCTTAGAGGTGAGAATATACACTTGTTGTGTGTATATGTCTACATTGCAAAGGTCTAGAATTCAGAATATAATTTGCTTATATTTTATTAGAAATTTAAATTTTTATGAAGTTATGTGTTTTGAAAGAACAGGATTTAACACTAATGCGTAGTATTAAAAATAAAAAAATTAAGCACTGTTACTTAAAAATGAATTTTTCAGAATCATTGTAAAATAATGGTTTTAAAAAACAATTTTTTTATCAGTAAACTTTTTAAGCTAACATATATCCAAGTGGTATATGGGTGTACATGTATAATAAAGGTACGGCAAAAAAAAAAATTGTTCCTAAAAAAATTAAATTAGAACAATGCTATATACATCGAATTAAACATTATATACACCTAAATATAAATTTTAGATCTGTGATATTTTAAACGTAATAAAAGAAATAAAAAGGAAAGATAAACACGGTATTAAAAATAAATAAAATGAGAAATTATTCATTTATTTTGCTATTTTCCAAGTTAAATTTTGGAAAAACAAACATGCATGTAGGTTGTATATGTGTATTATAATAAAGATGTGATATCCAGAATAATTTAATGCAAATGTTAAAATCCCAAAACCTTTATGCATTTTGAATAAAATATGATGTACACAAATTTATAAAATATTACAGATCCCAAATTTAAAAATTATAAGAGTACATAATACAGTTAAATGAACAAATAGCTAAAATAAAAATCAAATCATTTTGTTACATTTTATTTTCTTTAAAAGAGGTAGTAAACATATAAAAAATAATTTTATGGTTTACTTTATCAAAAACAAACATATAATGCAAATTATATGTGTGTATAAATTAAAAAGATATGGTACCCAAAATAATTTGTTTCTAAAAAGTAAAAATTGCAACAAATCAACATGATTTACTTCAATGCATAAAACATAACAGATCTAAAATTTAAAGATAAAATCTAATAAAAAAATGAACAAACAGATTATTAAAAATAAAAATTAAATTGCAAACATTGTAGTTCTTGAAAGATGATTTTTAAGCATTAGAAAAATTTAAATGGTTTTTTAAAGTTAAATTTTTTAAAAACATGCATATATGCAGTTTGTGTGTGAGATATTTGTATAATAAATGCATGCATTCAAAAAAAAATTTGTTTATAAAAAAAGTTAAAGTTCTAGAAAAATTATGCATTTTGAATAAACATGTTTTTACACAAATGCATAAAATATTACCAATCTAAAATTCACAGAATAAATGAACAGTCTTTAAAAATATATATTTAAAAAAAAGCATTGTTACATTCTAGTTAGTTAAAATTGAATTTCTCTGAATGAGGATAAAATATTTTCCTTAATTATTTGTTGGGATAAATTAAAATATTAACATATGCATTTCAAATTATACATGATATGCAGCAATTCATTTCCAGATTCAAAACTTAAGTTTAAACAATAATAAAGGTAAAGGAACAGAAAGTTAAATATAGAATTCAAACAATTATTGTTCCATTTTAATTTTGTTGAAAAGGAATTTCAGATTCATAGCAAAATAATGAGGGGAAAAGAATATTTTTAAAGTTTACTTCCTAAAAAAACATATGCAGGTTATATGGGTGAATGTATAATAAAATATGCCAAACATAATAATTTATTCATAAAAAATTCAAATT
>BMAO01033012.1:0-10106 GCA_019973975.1 Trichonephila clavata
ATAAGGGTTGTATCTTGAAGGGTTCGAGGTGGGTGTGTATGTTAAACCATGAAGCACTTAATGTTCTCAATGTTCTCAATGTTCTTAATGTTCTCAAGCACTTAATGTATTCTATTAATTTTAAAGTCTTTTTTTTTATAAATTATTAAAAGTTAATCATACATTTCAGTATTATTAATTAACAAAGGGCAAGTGTCAAATAATGTGTTTATAATAAATTTTGATTTTTTTTTTTCTGAATCATGAATCATGAATTATTTTTCTGAATTATCAATTTAAGTCAATATAAAAGATGTGTTTTTTACATCTCTTTCTCTCTCTCTCTCTTATTTTTATATATCAAGAGATAAATTGAGAGTAATATTATTTTGTTATTAAAAGTAAATTCTTATAAGCTGTTATTGCTGTTTGGAGCATCGAAAAAGTATTTCTTCAAAATTCTTTGAGAAAATTTAAAATTTGTGAATTAATTCATTTATAGGTGAATTATTCCATTTTTTCTTCTTTTTTTACTTTACAGAGAGATAAATTTAGTAATATTACACTTTGTTATCATTATAATATATTTTCAAATTAGGTTGCATGTATTAATATTTAAATGATGTTAAAAATATTTCGAAAAGATATTTTTTAAGGAAGATAAGAAACAGAATTTTATTGGACAGTGTACACAAAGTATTTATTATTATTTAAAAATTGAAGTCTGTTTTTGAGTATTTTTATTAGAGTTAATTTTAGTGTTATTATGATTAATTTCTAGTGTTATATGTTAGTAAGATTTAAAAAAAAAACATGCAAGCATATATTTTTTTCTATAATAGAGTTGTTAAAGTAGAAACATTTTTTAGATTAAAATTTATGTTAATCCATTCTTTCATTTGTACGTGCTTTGTACAGATACATGTGAGCTTGTCGGAAATAAGGTTCCGTTCAGACTTCATAATTTTAATTTTGAAAAATCTACTTCCTTAGAATGTCTTACCATGCAGTTTTCAATTCTAAATAAAATAATAAAATAAAAAAAAAATAGTGTTTCAATGAAAACAAAAAATAGGGGCTTTTTATTCTGTTTTAAATTTACAATAAGATTTTCGGAAAACTCAACATATCGATTTTTAATTCAAATGGGTCAATTTTTAATGAATCCAAATTGTATTATTTTTAGTGAATTCATTATGTTCTTTTTTTATTTGTTTTTTTATAATGAATTAAGTTTTGTTTTGATTTTTTTCAATAAATAATGATATTAAACTAGGTTTTTAATTATGTTTTCAGTTTATTATGTGATTTTAACCATGCTAATATGCAAATATTCTCATAAATGGTTCAGCCCTAATCTCGGCATTTGGATAATGCAATCCCGAAATCCCGGGATTGAAAATATAGCACGGGATTGGATTGCAAACCCTAACCTCGACCAAAAACAGGAAGTGACATTTTTCAACCACACTTTTCGGACTTGGTGTGGAAATCCCCACCAAAATATCTTCACTTTTATTTTTAGAACTGGCTTTTTAAACATATTTTGAGATTTTACATTTTATTACTGCACTCCTTTTATAAATCTTTTTAGTGAGTTTGTATTTGTAATGCTTAAACTAATGTTTGGCGCATCTTAGCCAAAATTGGCTCCTTAAAAACCCACCATCACTCACTCACTCATGATGTTACTGGGATGAAACCATATCCTAACCTCTCTCCGAATCATCTGGCTTTGAGAATCACTTGGGACATTTGAACAACTCTCATTTGTAAAGAGCACATGACTCCATTGATAATAAGTTCATTTGTATGTTCCTTACACCACTCTAAACGGTGCCGCCAATGGTCAAATTTTAAAGGAATACAGCTCTAAGGACGGTGGGAGAATATGCCTAATTTGTAAAGGCGTATGAGCATATGCTTGTCGTCCAGTTGTTGTACACAGTTGCTTAGCAATAGGGAACAGGAATCGAACTCTTTTTGACTGCAGGTCGATAAACCTGTCATCAACTGTAATTGTTATCTACGGTGGCCACCAACAACCTTTCTAACATCGATACTTCTAGTTTGGAAGGCTTTCCAAGCGCGAAGTGAGACATTTGTTAATCCTGAACTCTTCATTTACACTGGTCAAACTACACCTTTCCACCAACTTTGCTTTAATGTTTCCTCGCGTGAAGTCTTTCAGTGAATTTCTTCTATCCATTTTTTACGAAAAATTCACTTGCAGCGAATGCTTTAAATGATGCCTCTGCTCTTCCTTTTATTGTAGTCTTGAGTTGCGCGCATAGACGACGCGTGCTTTGTGTATTCTCACGTCGCCTCTAATCTGAGTTTTACATTTGCTTCTGCATAACCTTTCTACTGAATTGTTCTTCATTATATTGATCGGAATACTTCTTTGTCAGCAATTGCTTGGTTATTTGCTTGAAATTTACATTATTGTTTACATTTTTGAGCACCAGTGTATAATTTGAAGCAAGATATTAAAAAAAATTTTATAACATTGATTCAGCCGACTAGCGGAAATCATAATACATCCATTAAACATTCAACTGTTTGGGTAAATTTAAGGGGTCTCAGGGGTGTTAAAAATGTTTCGAGAGCACAAAATACGAACAATTTTCGACTAGGAATAATTCTTTGAGTTTAAAATGAAATAATTTGATTCTTTTACACATTTTTTATAAAGGAATAAAGTTTCAAAAAAGTATAAAATGTCTGAAATATAATCATAATTTTAAAAATAATAAGCACATAAATATAAGAAAATTTTTTGTAAGAAACAAATAGTAAGTTTTACGACGCGCATGATATTTTCTGAAATAATAATTCTAATTACTAGCAATAAGTTGATTTATAAAGTCAAATATATCCTTATTAGATGGTAGCGATTAGATATAAAAAGAATAAAAAATAATATTTTTAAAAAATAAAAAAAGTACATTTTTAAAATTTTTTTCAAAAAATTTAATTTTTTTGAAATTTTTCAAAAAATTACAAATATGTAATACTATAAATAGCTAGGATTTAAAGATTATGATAGAGTTTATAATTCTGTAAAGTTTTATGCATCAAAGTATGATAGTTTTTGAAACGCAATGCGCGTAAGTGAAAAAAACACAAACTGAGAAAAAAGGCTTTAAAGTTTTCAATTGAATTTGAGAAAATAAATTTTAAAACTTACATGCTAAAATGCTCCAGGATCATACGATATGCCTTCCTGTTGCTTAAACAGCTCAATTTCTTTACTCTTTTCAAATTTTTTGGCTCTGCGAGCTTCAAACGATGATAATAAGCTCCTCTTTCTTGACGTAAAGATTCGATGATTGTCACGTTCAGCCAGGGACACACAAACATTTTTGTTCATTTTTAAGCCAAATTTCTCTAAAATAGTAATAAATATTTGATTTCCATCATTAAAAATGCTGGTTGCTAGATTTGCAGCAATCTCTGCAATCTGAAGGCTAGAACCAATCGTCTTAGGACAAAACTTCCAGATTAATGAATTTAAACTTTCATTAGGATTCTGTGTCTTACCTCCTAAACATTTCCTCAGGAGTGCCAGATGAGATAAGTCTGCAAATACAGGCTTAATTACATCTCGAACAGCTTTAGCAACTGAGGGTTTGTGTTTATAATTTTGTAAATTATTATTAATTGCAGCATTATACTTACACCATGTATTTGGATTTGTAGGACAAAACCAGTGCATCGGTTCATCATCGGTGCTGCAAGAATGACCCCAAACAGCCCAAATGGCTTTCAGCATTTCATCTACACTAGTAGAATTGCATCGAATAGCATTACCATAGTAATGCGTAAGCTTATTAATTAAACTATCACTTAACCTACCTTTACCGCCTATAGTTTTACCATCAGATAATTTCTTTTTACCATATACTAACTTAAGCTTCCTAAGTCTTGTACCCATTCTCTTTTGCACATGGCCTACACATTCTATTTTCTGAATAAGATGGTTATCGCCATACGGCTTCTTTTCAGAAAGGGCATTGAATGTTTTTGTGTCGCCATCTCCTATGTAGTTCGAATATTTCAGGTTGTGAAGCTTTTCTGACCGAATAAAAATCCTCAACATCCCGTCAACCTCCATCTTACCAGCAGAGCCAGAATAATTTTTTCTACATGAAATCTTATGCGCTCTTAGCCATTTATTGTACTTGATACCAAACCTTACCCCTTTATAACTGTCACATCCTTTGCAAAATGAGGACAACACTTCCCGATCCAAAACCTTACCTGTTTCGCTCCCTATTAGAGTACATACTCCAATCAACGATGAATGTCCTCTCGTCTTCCAGGTCCCATCACCACTTACCGTTAAAATGTTATCAGGTGACGAAGAATTTTCTTCGACAGCTGCCCTGTTCATGCTTTCTTCGGCGACTTCCTTCATAACAAGTGAAAGTTTATTATTAATAACATCATATGATTTTTGTTCAACAGGATTAGGAAGACTCATTACAGCACAAAAGGTTTTTAATGACTGTAAACCCTGACCTATGCATCTCATTGCTAAAATAGATCTTCTGTTAATTTCTGGAGCATTATTTTTATTCCCAGTGTTTTCACAGCTTGAAAAAGTACAAATACTCCCACAGTTTTTACAATGTATTTCAAAATTCGAACATAAACCACGAGTGGATTTTTCATTAATTGTTAATGGCTTATGACATTTTAAACAGCATGATACTGACAAAATAGATCTAAAGGTTGAAATAAAATCAAAAATACGATATCCTTTGAAGTTTTCACTTACTTTAACAAGATTTGACTTTAATGAAGTCTGAATTCCTGAGATTTTATTACTGGAAGCACACTTACGTGTATCTCTCCTTTCTGCAACATTTGTATCAGGACATACCTTCATGAATTGGTTCCTCTAAATCTTCTTTTGTAAGGACGCTTACCTGAAGGCCTAGGATGTATATTTTCCATTTCAAATCAAACAATAAATAATGTTTTGAGTTTCGATAACGATTTCAAACAACGTTGTTTTGAATTTCGATAACTTATTTCAAACAACGTGGTAGCGTTACCAAAACAGAATGTAAACACAGAAAGAATGAATGTGTTGAGTTGCAAGCTTCCTTCTGATCAACTCAAGCGCTTAAAATATTTCATGAGGCTTTTTAAAAACAGAAAAATGAAACGTTGCGGAAATAAAAAAAGTGGGCGTGGCATGTGTCCATTTAAACACTGTTATTACTAAATTGCTGTTTGGAATTTTTTTAATAACTTTTAAAGTTTTTGTAGCACTATCACGTGGTTGGTATCAAAATGTTCAAAAGAAATGAGGAACAACATATATTTTTTTCGAAAATTCAAAAAAATCCGAGATTAACACCCCTGTGACCCCTTAAGGCGGTCTTCTTTGACCTCAGCTTAACATCTTTGTTTAGTAAAGAAAATTTCTATTTAATTAATAAAATGAAAGTTTTTCTTAATAAGTAAATAAAAATAAAACTAAAAACTCAATATCCTAAATAAAATTATTATAATATTCTAAAAAATAATTAAATATGAAATATTTTCATTTTTAGTGAAAAAATATTTAATTTTCTGCGAAATGCATACATTTTTTCATTAGGGAAATATGAATGGTAAACATTTTAATTCTGAGAAAATATAACGCATGGTTTCTTCTTTAAGTTACAGATTTAAGCAAAATAAATTTTATTAAGAAAAATTCTTTATTTTCTCTCAAAATTAGGAGAAAGTCGGTGTATGATGAAAAATAATTTCATCAGTTCCATTTTTGTGTATAAATTAAATTTCTATGTAATGCGATATCAACAGAGATATAGATATGTATAGCCTGTATGGGAAATAAATTTTCATTTTTACTGAAATGTTGAAATTTGGTATTAAAATGCAAAAAATTTAGATTTATTAATTTAAAATTATATAATTTTTTATCACACTTATAATAAAAAAATCAAGAATAATAAAAAAAAATTATAGAATGTTTGCATAGTAATATAAATGTTAAGCTTAAAGACCTTAAATGCAACAAAAAAAAACTCGTAATGGATGAAAATTTCATTTAACCGAACCATTGATCAGTCAACGAAAAATTTTATTTGCGCGTTTTTAGGGAAGACTATTACATAAGTAATATTCAATCCTGATTCACATTGAAACATTTTGAATACATATGTAAACAATAATTTTAAAAATTGTATCAAACATTATAATTGTTTTTTTTTATATTTTATAATTATTTCATTTGTAACTGATATGTATATTAGACTCTTGTCACTTTTCTTTTGAAAACTTTTCAAAAACAGTGAAAAAAACAAATAAATGTAATTAATCTATTATATGCTTTTATTTTTAATTTACTTGAAAACTTTAGCATGAACCTAATATTTAGTTAATTCAAGTAAGAGATGTTTTTTTTTACATCCTGAAATCTTATCAAAAATTTACAATAAAAAGGAATTAAAGAATTATTGTAATCGTTATCTCATGTAAAAAGGGAATTTTCAAAGACCTAATTGCGGTTGAGCAATTCTTGATCCATCCAAACAAAACGAAAAGCTGCAGAAAGATACGTCAAGATGTTTGATGCAAAGCTATTCAAATGTAGTGTAATGATCATATAAAGAATTTTTAAACGTATTTTCTGAAAATAATTAGCAAAATGAATCATATTCTAATGTTGATTCTTTGAAAAAAACTATAAATGTGTGTTTGCAAAAGATTTTGAACAAAAATTTAAAAAATAGTCTTAAACTTATTTGTCTTAGAAGAAAGATATCATAAGGTTAACAACTCGTATTTTTAAATAAGTCAAATCTATATTATTCCGAATGTATAAGAAAGAGAAATCCATAAAACGAGTTTCGTGCGACATATAATGATGACTCCGCTAATTCTAAGCTCACACATGTAAGGAAAGCAAAATGATAATATCTAAAAAATTCAAAATGCAGTTATCCAGTGAAAATGTTATATTGTAGTTAAATCAAAATGATTTTCAGATCCAATTATTTCGATCTAAATACTCAAAACGAAAGTAACGGGTAATATTTTAAGAATTTGCTTAATTTTATCTAGTTTTTGTACGTAATGATTATTGTGTTCTATATTTATTTTCTTTTGCTACTATTTACAATAATGGCACAAAGGAAGTTCTTTTACTAATTTCAATACACGACAATTATTTAATTTGTTACTTTTTTAAAGTCAAACTTCTCAAAGATGTACAAAGAGTTATAGAAATGAAGTACATAATGTAGGGAATCCAGGGTTGCAATGCTGTAATTCCAAGTTATGGGGCAAAGAAGCGGAGGAAAAACAGAAAAACAACAACACATTAATCAGCATATCGCCCATGTGTGAGCTTTGAAGAATCCATGCGCAGCTCAACAACGTTTCTTGTTTAATGTCTGGGCTGGAATTCTTTAAGACCAGCACAGAGCCTGGCAGAGCGTAACTTCTGCCAAGCCCTTTGGACGGTAGTATTTATTTGATCTTCTTGTAACAAGTCCTGAAAGAACTTCTTAAAGCACCCCATATTTCTAAGTCGTTGCACTGCTCAATGGGGTACCAGCTTGAAGAGGGCTTCCTCTACACTACGGAATTCCCGTTCGCAGAAAAAAAACACCTCTATAAAATTTTTGGACAGCATTGGATAGATTGCTGTACTCGGTTCATTGACTTGCCAGATCACCGGATCAATCATGCATGGACTTTCTCTCGGGTAACATGAAAAGTTGTGTGTACGAAACGCACTTTCTTTCAATCAAACCACACTTTCCTCATCGCTCGAATACTGTAGCTGCTGGGAGGATACATGGCATGCCACAAATCTTCCAGAACGTAAGGGATTTTATGCAGTGCCACTATCAGGCCTGACAGGCGACTTCTAGTTGTACTTTTGAGCAACTGTTGAAAATTTTACTCCAAAATTTGAAAACTGTATTTAATTATTTTCATCTCTTATTTAATAACTTACCAGACAATTGAATGCTTACAAAAACAGCATTTCGGAAACAAACATTTGAAATAGTGCCAAAATGTTTAATTCGCTTGAGTCCGAAACGAATGAGAAAATAAGAGTTTAGCTTTACGCGTAGTATTTTCTTTTTTATATGTTGAATAGTTAATTAAATAATGAACAAAAGAGTATAACATGATGTGTTGTATTTATGTAACTTTGCTAGATGCACTTTCTTTCCTTACTTAGATAAAATAATTCAGAATAATCTCAAGTGCACTTTTAATTCGAATTCAAATTAATTGAAGATAGTAATTGTATAATTAAAATGTTCAAAATCGTATTAGTTTAATTAATTATTATCCTTAGCCTACCCATTGGAAAACATCTTTCTTTTGATTTTAAATATGATAATTACAGGGTAAAGTAAAACAGTCGGAAATCTGCAGAACAAACTTTAAATCATTTCGTTAACTTTTTAAGTGAAACAAATATCTGCATGCAACAAATATGTTTAGTGAGCTTAATATACATTAGCGAGAAAACATAGCTTCATCGCTAAAGCTGTTTCTTAAATAAATTTGTTAACGTACTTAATAAATACTACAAACTATTTGGACCTAGTAAAAGAACTGCAACACATAGCTATTTTTCTTTTAAAGCTTTTAATTACGTGTCATCACCAACAGGGAAAATGAAAGAAGAAATCTTTCTTCTCTTTATGTAATAGGAGGGACGGTCTCACTTTATATGAGGCATTTTTGACATAAGCGTAAGTGCTGCAAAGAGCTGGATAAAAAATAATTTCCTGTCTAAATAATTACTCGCAGAGCTTGAGCTTTATCTTAGATGTTAAGGAATTTCAAGCATAAACTTAAAAGGCGGTGATATTTCATGAGAATAACCTGTCATTTAAGTGGAAATTAGTCATAGAAATATCTAAAACCACTCTAAATAATTTATTCATGCTTCCATTGTAATGCCTTTCTTATAAGATATTTGTTATAAGCCCCAGAAAAAATTCATTTCCTTTAATAGTTATTTTGAAATAATTTTTTTTTGCTCTATCCAGCTAGAATGAATATTTTGTTGGTATTGAAAACTTAATGCTCCATGATTTTTTGTATTAAAACAGGTAAATTGTTTCGTAGACAGATAAGTAATTTGGAATCAATTTTCTACATATTGATTGCATTTAACATAAAATAATTAATAGGAAAAATATCGTATATAAGCATGTAGATACTTTGCAAATTGTATTTAAATATTATTTTAAGCTGTATGTTAGTACACATACAATTATGTTTTTCTTTTTCTAGGTAAAATATTGATTTTTATTTAAATAAATAATAGCAAACGTAAAACAAAATGTTAAAGTTAAAAAACAAACATATTTTTCAAAAAATGCAATATTCCAAGTGAAATTAATTCAGAAAATTCTAAAAACATGATAACGAATATTAATTACTGCATTTGCTCAGGTTCATAAATTATTCCCGTTAAGGTAAAAAAAAGCCCTTCTGTTAATAATATGAAGCCAAATCTAAATACTTATAATGTTTTAATTTTCTGCATATGTAATAATTTAGTAAAAATAGGCTCATATGTAAAACATATACTAGGAATAAACGAATAGTTAATGTTATAGCTAAATTCTAAAGATCAATAAAGAAATTTAAAGCTTCATTACAACTTATTTGGAAAAATGTCAAAATCACAGAGCAAAACTTAATTCTTCAGAGAAGTAAAATGTGCTTGGATAATCTTAATTGGTAAATAAATTATATAACTTTTTCAAGCAATATATATATAGCATTAAGTTTAAACTAATTTCCAATAAATATCCTCACACTTTTATGTATTTATTTAACATTGCGGTTAGCATTACTCAATATATACGATTTTAATTAGGCATATTTTCAATACTGGTATTACCTTCATCGTTATTGTACAAAAGGTCGTTTGCCCATTATGGAAATGATTTTGTAACTCATTTTCTCGTTTTCATTTTGAGATAAAATTTTAGCAGGAAAAGATTAATCGTCTGCTGTTGTTTTCTCTTTATTGGAAAGTAAAATAAAATTTGTATTTTTAAAATGGCTCCTAAAATTAATTATATGGCTCAAAAATTACGTAACTGAGATTTCAAAGGAAAACT
>BMAO01033013.1:0-21286 GCA_019973975.1 Trichonephila clavata
ATTGCTATTCATTGGTCCTTGCAAATCAACAATTTCTCAACTGCAGTAGCACAGATTAACAGTCCATCAAATGAAAAAAAAGGTTAAATTTTAAACTGTCTCCTGCGCTGTGGTGTGAGATTAAGTTACAAATGAATTTCCTGTCTTATCCAAGTCTCACTAGATAAGTTACACTCATGACTCATCTCTTCCGTGAAGTCTAATAATGGACAATACTTACAGCCAAAATTGGCTTCGAACGAGAAAAGTATTTTTCTGTACACAAAAAGTATGACATTTGAAAAAAATTCCAATTTTTTTTCTAATACAAACGATAAAAAAAATTCAGATATTGAAAATTTTGTTAATTTGATGCTGATTTCTCATTAATTAGAGGTTATTTGCCTCCATTTCAGTCGGGAGAAAGAAAAATTCGTTAAATCACACAATTCGTTGAATAGAGGTTCGGCAAATTAGAGCCCGAATGTAGTTATAACAGGAAATTTGCTGTATGTTTTCTCATTTTTTAAAGATCAATATTGCTTTAAAATTTAATGTTATACAGAAAATAAGTAAACTAATGTACACTTTTTATATTTTATTTCTAGTGTATTTATATATATTTTGAACATTGATGTACTTTCTTGGGTTTATATTGCTTTTTTGGAATCGTAATGGTAATGTGTTTCTTTTTATTGCCTTTTTTATTTTATTCAAAAGTTTAATTTTTCTTTCAATAGCATTATTTATTAAATTTTATTGATAAATCTTGATAAGGAAATTTAGAAAAATACTAATCAAAATTATTGCACGTTTAATTTTCCTGTGTGATGGTAAAATATTAAAAATAAAAAATGATACATAATTTAAAATTACATTTACATATATTCGCATTTTTCTAAATTTTCTTTAAATAAAAAACACAAATAAAAGTGAATGGAAATATTTTAAATGAATTGCAAATTTCTAAAAGTCATTTAAAAAAAACACGAGATACTTCGAATACTTCGGGGCATAAATATATTTTGGAAACAGAATAATGCATGGATACATGAATTCCTCTGACATCCCTTTGATATACTGTACTATCAGTAAATAGGGGTATTATAGGGTATATTCGAATATTCATAAGATCAGTGTTGCACTATGAGCTGAGAACAGTGTAATATTATTCAGATTATGAAATGTGCAGCGTAGATCAGAAGTTCCTTGGGTGTGGGACGTGCACAAATAGTAATGTAAATGACTTCAGAGGGGTGTACAAAGAACTTCAAATGCAAATACTGATACCTTTTTAAACTCTTTAGAAAAAAAACTAGGTATGAAACGCATTTATAATATTTTTATAACAAAATAAAATGAGAATAAGTTAATATTTACAATGATAATAAGTTAAATTATGTGATAACTAAATTTCAAATACAATGTCAGAAATCATTTCACATAAAAAATCTTTCGAATATTAACAGAAAGAATAAAAGAACTGTGGGTATAAATTATATCAATCATTGTATAAAGTTTGAATTCAATGCCTTTCATTGCAGATTTCATAACCAGTAAAATGTGATTTTTCTACCCGTTGTTTGTCGTTAAAACATATTATCAAGCTTTTTTTTAAAGTTTTGACACAAACATAAATTAATATCCCCCCCCCCTAAAAATGGCAAATTCTTATTCTATATATAATTTCTCTTAAACATTCCCAAATTTGGAGGGATCCCCCCCCCCGATTTCAGTGAAGAACTATTAACTCGTATTAGCACAACTTAAAAAGAATTGGCTTTTGAATAAAAATTTGAAGCTTTTGTTTTAATAGATTGTAGAATATTCTATTATTAGAATGTGTGTCATTTATAAAGTTAATTTATCAAAATTTATGATAACTAAATTATTTTAGCCAAATGCATCGTTGTATTTATTATTTACTCTGTTTATAAATGTAAATAGCATAAATTACTACGATACACATCTGTATAATTAATATTAACTCACATCAAGTTAAATTCACAGAAAGCCTCTCAGATGTAATACTTTATAAATTAGTTTTAAACTTTGAATATATTTTTTACTTCAAAATGTTATAAATGTGTTATGTTGAATGATCATTGAACTGTGTAATATGTATAAAAAATTCTCAAAAGTGTTTAATTTTAGTTGAGAGATCATTTTATTTCTATAAATTAAAATTTCTAAATAACATTTTATTCCTAATCTTCTTTTATTTTCTATTCATAAATCTCCTTCCACATAAACATTAAATTCAATTTTTCGAAAGATATTGCATTTAGAATTTTTTTTATGTAACAAAGATCTTACCCAATATATTTATACTGGGTTAAATAATGGCAGATATCGATTTGAAAAAAAAGGTCGCGAATATAATGAAGCGTGTAATAGTTTTACACTTAAATCTGCCAAACTATTTAAATAATTTATGCAAAATCATTGTTTTCCATTAATTGAAAAACAATAATTCCAATAAAAATCTGAAAAAATTAAATTACATTGGAAAATTGTATGGATCTTCTTTTTGTTCCGATAAAATCTCGCACCATTATCGTTTAAATGTGCTCATCGATTTTTAACTCAGAAATCTCCTTTACAAAGAAAGATTCGCAGATTTTTGACAAGTGATATATTTTCCTGCGAGATTCTGACACGCTCGCGTTAATTTTTTTTTATTGAAAAGTCAATTAAGTTAGCTGTAATAAAAATTTAAGGGGATTGCATTAAAATGCTCTCACATCACATTTTTTTACTAAACGCTTCCAAAGAAATACATTTTATGTTATTAAAATTATGAAATAATAATGCAATTCATTGCATTTATGAAAATATTTTTAAACTAAATTGAATCCTCCCTTCCCCATTGAGTTTATTAAAATTGGAACTTTCCTAGAGCTATTATACCGATGGTCCTCGTGATTTTCAACCACATTCGAATGAGTCAAGAAGCACGTGAATGGTCCTTTTTTCTCCAAAATTCTAGACCACAACAACGTGAGGACTTTTAGCATATCTAGACTTAACGTGCATCAGTGCCTCTATACGGCGAGTTTTCATTAGAACCAGTACTCCAACCCATGACTCAACAGAAACAACACTGATGACGAATTTAGAACTATGGTCACCACGTTCACTCCATTGTTTTACAGCTAGTGGTGATGAACCACGCAATATTGGATCATGCGCAGATGACAAGAATGATGCCTGAAATTGTATCTCATCAACTTAATGCTAGCGCTAACAGGAGGAATTTGAAACGCACCCAGTTAAAATAACCTACTTTTAAACCAGAAAGAGTTGGACTGTCGGATTTCAACAACCCTGCTCTTTTGGAAGCCGTAAAAAAACAGAAGGTTAATAACTGAAAGGCTAACAACTACATAGTTAATGTGGACCAATCCATCATAATTCTCTGTCTGAAAAAACTTGAAAAGGTATAGAAATTTCCTGCACGTGTTTTCTACTAACTTAGCGACAACAATAAAGCCGAATCGAATATGTTCGAATTTTCAATTATTGGCAGCAAATAAATGATTAAAGCCCGTTTCTATGAAACTTGTCAATAAGAATAAATCATGGTTTCCCTTTAAAACCTGTAAATAAAGAAGAAACTAAAGTTTCATAAAAGAAGATACGAAAGCCATACACTGAAAGAATACAATGCATTAAGTTGAAGGGACTGGGTTGGACACACCCATTGGGAAACCCTCTTAAACTGGTATAGTTATTAGTGGAATAATGATGATGAGATTCAACAGTGGTATTCTTAGACAAATAAAGTAATGTCTAGCTGTCTCAGCTCGACCACTTTCATGCTGAAGTCTACACAAAAATACATTCCAAAAGAACCTTATCATTTTCCAGCATGATCATACGCATCCACATACGATGCAAATAATTATAATTACAGTTAACCCCTTCAGGACGGGAGAACGGAGAAAGAAACGTTTTCCCAGGCAGCAGTTACGAGAGTATACACATGCATGGGACCGGGCGAATTTTACTGCTAAGCCTAATTTCTTTTTAAAAATTCATATAAAATCTTTAATGTAATCAAATACGCTAAAATTTACAATTTACTGTCATTGATAATATCTGAATACAGAGTTCAAAAATTTTCGCTATATTTAAAAAACAAACAGTTGAGTATTTAATAGAAAAAGTTTTCATTTTAATAAACATAGTTACTCTTTATGGATATATGATACCTAATTAACTAATAAGCTTTCCCTCTTTTTTTAAAATTTAGACAAAATATAAACAAAAGGATCCAGAGTGCAATAAATATTGAAACTTAAATGCCAGATTCTCTCGAAAAAGTTAAACATGTGCAGTTGTTATACTCATAAATATACTGTATCTAGTTGAAAAAAACACGAAGCCGAAAGCACATATTCAAAGTTTTGTGAAACATTATTTGAAAAAAAACGGACTTTAACCGCCATCTCAAATCACACCGCTGCCTTGTAAAACTTAATATAAAAATGTTCCAAACTCCAATCACACCGGTGTGATCATGGGCCTCAGAGAAGGGAAAGTGCTATCACATATTTATGATACCATGGGCCCTGGAGGAAGAAACGCGTGATCACACACATGTGATCATGGTCCTGAACGGGTTAGTAATAATAAGCACTAGAACTCTTTATCGAAGAAACTTAAGAAATATTTAAAAAAAACTAAAACTACATTAAGCAAGTCACCTACATCGGTCTCGCTCTGGCGATCTACCATTCGTGACTTCGATGCTCTACCACCAAACCATGATGTCCCGATCGAAGTGAACTACTTTTGTTACAATATTATTAATCATCCGGCTCTATACACACGCACACAAATATATATATATATATATTTATTTCATGCCCTAGCCTGCTGGTAAATGAAAGAAGACGTCATCTTTAAATGTCAATACTTTATTATCTTTCATGAATTTCCATTCCAACATGGCGGTCATTTGGCGCCTAATCGCATGGAACAAAAGACAGCTTAACAGCGAGGAGTCACCAATCTCTCTTCTCGATTATTCTCTTTTTTAAGTCAGTCCTCGCTCTCCCTTCAAATAGTTCTGTTCACCCTAAAATCCCTACGTGGTAGTAGAGTTTTCTCTATTGCGTTTTATTGTTCGATTAATTTTTAAGTTAAGCTTTCCAGACCTGACGCGCGCACACACATATATACATAAATATATATATGTTACGGCCAAATCCCGAAGTCGACCAATTCCCGAATTGGCCGGCCAAATCACGAAACAACCAATATCGCCTCACAATGACCGGCCAAAGTCCGATCTTTCCTTGATTTCGGGATTTGGCCATCCAGTTCGCGAAATGGCATGGGTCGATCGACCAAAGTCAGAAAATAAAGGTCATGAGCAAATTTTGGGTTTTTCTATACCTTTATACTAATGATAATCACATTATAGCTGCCACAGTGGGGTTTTCTGACGAATCCGCCCCTCTTAGGCGTCTAGGATCGTCCTTCGGAACAAAGGCCAAAGAGGTACGGTGGTCCTAGGTGGGCTGTAGTTTGAAGGGAGAAGTTTTAGAGAGTAAGGATCTCACAGTAACAGAAGCCTCCTGGTCTCTTATGAAAATGTCCTCTCCTTTGGAGAAAACAAACAAAAAGATCATCACATTATCTACTGAATTAGTTTATTACAGAAAATTATCAGTATCATTACTTGTTACAACAAGATGAACTTTTATGACATTTCGAATTGCACAGCAGTTTTTTTATTTTTACATCTGCAGCGATTTATTGAGCACTTGGTAGTGCAACTGCATCGAGAGTAGCCTTGGCCGCCGGTCAGCGATTGTGAAGAGGCAATGGTTCGTAATGATTTTTCCTCTGTGCCCACGGATGTCAATTTAAGTAGTTTCTCCTGCAAAATGGAAAACTCACATCTGGAGTAAAGTTGTTTGAGAACACCAGAACTTTGTAGAAACAACTTTGTAGAAAGCGCCCCTGCCGAACAATCTTGCTTCAGCACATCGAACATTGGCCAGGAAGTTCCGGGCACTTCGGGGAGTGGTCGGCCAAAGTCACATATACGCTATTCATTTCCAATAAATCGGACATTTTCCACACGCCTCGGCCAATGTGTGATTTGGCCGGCCAATTCGGGAACTGGCCGAACTTCGGGCTTTGTCCGTAACATATTATATATATATATATATATATATGTTAAAAATATATTAGTTCATTTATTATTTATTAATGCCGTATTCTGAAGTGCCACAAATGTAATTATTTTTTAAACTGCAGTCAAATGAAGGCGACAATACCTGAGCTGTCATCCCTTTCTCTAAACTTTCACACGGCACTCAAATCAGGAATTTGAAACTCAATAGAGTTAACATGCTCCAACCCTTCTATACGGTAATTATTAAATGACACCAAGAATCGAACCCACTACTCAACAGTAAATTACTTGTCATGATTTCGAGACCAAAAAAACTTGATTATCGCAGCCACTGGAAACATGTAAAATACACTTTTAAAAATTATCCATTTATTTCCCTTTTAAAAATTATTCATTATAGATCCTCTTGGAATAGAAGAAAAAAATTAAACCTATAAGATGAAAAAGAGATTTCAATGTTATCAGTATTTATAAAAAAATTCCTTATGCAAACGAACTGTGAATTTCAAAGTCATTCTTCCATTAATTCCATTAATTAAATAAATTTGTTTAATGAAACGTAAGTGAAACGCACGTCATTGCACAAAAAAGTAATTTCCCTCTAGTTAAAATAACATTAAATGTTCTTTGATTTAATAAATACTTTTAAGAAGAGAAATAATTCATTTGAGGATTATAGAAATTTTCACTTCCTTGAAAGATTGATAACCCATGTCTCTAAATGGCTTCTTAGCAATTATTGGAACTGATTTTATTTAATTTGAAGCACAACTGAAATGAGAAAAAAACGCACTCATGTGTATGAAATAAATATCGAATAACATATGTATATGGAAATTATGTGCCAGTCCTTCATAATGTTAGAAACTTTTTGAATTCTACTAATAATATTAAAAACTTTCTTCGGAAAAGTTTATACCCCGCTACAGTTATTTTTTTTCAAAAAACAATTTTTTTTAAAAAAAACTTTATGAATTTAGGTAATTTTTGGTAACTATTTCAATCTTTTTTTTTCTTTTAGAATTAAATTGCTTAACTTTTCTACTTACTTTTGACACAATATCGTATAAAAATTGAGAATGAATTGTCCTAAAACTAATATATTGAAACACAGTAGAAGTCGAAGTATTTAAAAGAATAAAAATTTTATGAATGCTCAATAAAGAGTATAATGTAAAATTATCACGAAATACAAAGCATATGTCTGAAAAATATGACTATTATGATGGATACCAATTCTAGTTATTTTTTACGCTGATGTCTTTTAAAAAGATAGCGGTGGATATCAAGACAACACTTTAAAAATACAGTAAATCATCTCTATGGTTCTTTATAGAGCTTATGTCATGTTCCAAGCGTCTTATGTCAGGTTCAAAAGAAAACCGGACGGATAAGACACAATTTCCTTAAAAATATCCGTTTTACTATAAAAGTCCAACACGCACACATTTCAAAAGTTAACAATTAAAAAAATATATTCTTAACATAATTAATTCACACCGAGAAGAATGTTTCGGAAATTATGAAAAAATCCCCACCTTTCCCCAATTTTTTCTTACGTTCTTTCTTTTAACACACACTTTCGCAATAATTTTCATTGGATTTCTTGAAAAAATGTATTTTTCTCATCACTAAATTTGATTTTCAATGATAATTATCAAAACTGATAAATATTGAAGAGTCAACAATTGTGAAAAACTTAAGACGAAAACGGCCTAAAGAATAAAATACATCCTCCTCTTTTAAAGCATGAGGTGATTGATCTCTCTGTGTGTAGAGAATATAAAAAAGAAACTTTAAGTCAATTCCTACTTTGAATGGGTGAATAGAAATTCTTTTATTAACGATTGAAAATTTAAATGAGATATATATATGTCATGTGCTTTTCTTACTAAAAGAAAATATTTCCCTATTTTCCGTATTAAAACGACAAAATGAAATGTAAATTGTAAGAGTTTTACAAAATATTGCCAAAGCAGGAAATATTCGTTTGGAAATTCATGGTTCCTAGTCATGAACACCTCATTACGCCCCTGACTCATAAAATCTTTTGTGAGTTTTCATAGGATCAATCAATTGCTTTTGAAATTCTTTATGTTTCTATTTAATATAGTTAAGAGTCAAATGCTAAAATTTCTTATATTTACGTATGATATAAAAAAAATCCAAATAAATTTTTTGTTTATAAATATTTGATCTTTTAATTCTATGTGTTGTGTTCTTTTTCCCTCATATGAAATTTATGCCATAGTTTTCTTGTTCTGAAGTTGAAAAAAGGCTATATGCACTAACACAAATAGCATTTAATATACATGAAAGGGGGGGGGGAATGTGAGTATACAAGCCATTTAATTAGCTGATAATACAATAGCTGATTTATTTCTTTTATTTTTTTCTAATAAACAGAAATCCCAGTTTTTTCTACCTTAGCTACAAAAAAATATGATTGCATCATACTTTCTAAAAGCATGTTGTATCAGTTTAAGTTCAAAATTGATCGTGTAACTTTATTTAAAAGTTTCATGATTTGTTTTCTTTTTCTTTTTGTTCCCACAAATGAATAGGCCAATCTCAGGTACTATTTTAGGCATTTGAAAGAATTATCTAACATTTTTAAATCAAAATTAGAATTATCAAAAATAGCATTTTTACGAACAATTGAAAAATCTACTTATAAATCTACTTATAAGTTTTTGTTGTTGCTGTTACTTATCCCATTCGAATGACAGTAACATCCGACCGACTCCCACGAAATTCATCATGGCAAGAGGATAGTTGTACACCTGCCGTTATCCGTAGCTTTCAGCACAATGCATGTGACAGTGCGATTGGGCTAGATATATATTTTTAAATGAGTATATTCATTTACAGAAGAATTTGAAGGGATATGTTAACAAGATACATTCATAAAAAATCATTTTTATTGAAACATAAGTATTCAAATTGAAAAAACCCAAGTTTTAACTTTTAAAATAGAAAAATGATTTAATTAATAAAAGAACAAAAATTGTTGTCCTTTCACCAGGACATTGATAGGTTGAGCTTCATATCAAAAAATCATCTAGATATACGTCTAAGTCAACTGCCGCTTATTTAGCAAAGAAAGAATCAGAAACAGGAAAAAAGGGTATCCATTTTAATGAAATACGTGTATAATCACCATCCACTTCTCCAATGGACTTTAGTGCTTTCGATTTATTTAAATGAGCCTTAGTAAAATGGCATCTAAGAACTTCTAATGGACTTTGAAAAATTGTTAAGGAGGAATGGTGTACAATTTCCATGAAAGTACTAAGAAAAAGTTTAATTTCATGAAATATTCGAGCTAGGTTATTGTCAAGAAGTATGGCTAACAGACAGAAGCAAATTTTTACAAACAAATGCGGTATTTATTGATAAAAAGTAACTACTAAAATATTTCCCATAAAGTGTGCAGTAAACAGAAGTTTAACACTTATCATATGAATAAAACATGCGCATTCACTTTTTTATATATAGAGTTAACAAAATAAACCAGAATATATCTTGATTTTCAAAGAATCTTTAGTACATTAATGGTATTCTATGTAAATTTTAATTGTGTTTTCTTTTCTTACTGAATATCATCCTCTTCATAAAAAAATACGAGTATTGCTTTTTTTGAAAAAAAAACACGCAGATACTACTACTTGACACACAGATACTACTTTTAGTACAAAATCATTTTTTAAAGGAAAAAATAGGTGTAATAAAAAGAATTTTTCATTTTATAAAGAAAAGCGAGCGAACCTTACGGTAGTCGCATATGATGGGTTACAATTGACACATATTACTTACTCGCATTTTTTTAAGAATGATGAACTTTGTCAGACGCTTAACAGTAAATATAATTATTAATATATAGTTTACACATACAAATATAACCTCATATTTTATACACAACACTATATAACTGTAGTAAGTGCACAGCGGATGCGTTTTCCTTTTCTATTTCCCTTTCTCTTTCCCGTCACACACACGCACACACTATGGTGGCCGACAGTACGACGTGGTACTAACCTCACGCAAAATGAGTCGACACCATCTCAGAGCCATCTCTCCGCCACCGCGTGCCTTCCTTAGTCAAACCAAATAGCACGCTTCCCCGGTTTCCTATAACACATTTCCGTCCCTTTTCACAAAATCACTCCCACAAAAAATATCCAGAAACCTAGAGAAAAGATGTTACACATCAAAAAGCAGCCCTTAACACAAAGACACAATAGATTCTAAAAATAGTTTGATTCGAAATATTGTTTTTGATAATGGTGATTAATTTATAAAGTATATTTTCTTTCTGTACCGTTACTTTTTCTTATTGTTTTCACAAAATAGCATTTTCTTCAAAATAATTTTGTTCCACATACAGTTTATATAAACCTCCTTAAGAAATTACAAATCTAATAAACAATGAGAATAAGATGCACAAATCATAACTCAACATGTCGAGAAATTAATTATCAGAATATTTAGAGAAGAATGTAAGAAATGAATTTATTCATGAACCTATTAATAATCATGATTTTTCATAATGTTAAGGTGCATGTAATAAAAACTTAAGACTTTCCTGAGGGTTAAATACGATTACATGATTTATGCTATGCCAAAAGGCAAAATACTTTGTGAAGAGGAAATAAAAATGGCAGAAGCTCTGATAATTCGAAACACTTCATTTCGAAAAAGAAACAAATAAATGCATGATGCAAATGAATATTTTACCATCTTTCAAAAGAAACTAGAGAATAAAAATTCATATGCTGTTGAATTTCTGTGTATCTATTCCAAATGTTCAAATAGCATACCTATGCATTATTTGCTATTTTCTAGACAGAAAAAATTGCACTATATCTAACCAAATCCCTTATTCAAGATTATAAAAGATTTTTTTCTATGAAGCATTTCTTAAATGTGTAACTATCGTATTTAAATATATTTCAAAAAGCGTCATTACGAAGGGAATATTTTTAATCATATTTTTTTAGTACTATGCACATGATTTGTTCCAATTTCTTTTTTAAAACTTAAAGAAAACTCTATTTAAGTTCTTTATGTGCCTTTTTTATATCACAAAATTTTTCTAATTTTTAACAAAAACAGTGAAAGTTTTTTGTCAAATACAATATTTTTATATTCAACAATTAAACATACATTTATAAAAAATCCCGAATATTTGATGTAAAAACAAGCTGCAAAGCTCCTTAATGTCAGAAGGATCAACAACAATATTTTATAAAACTTTTTTTACTACTCTTAATCCTAATCTAGTTGAATTAAAAGTCACAAGTTACCAAACGATTGAATTGAGCTGCAACAAAGAGATTGCAATAAACAAAAGGAAAATAAAAATAAAATAAAATAATAATAATAATATATACAGTCGGTTTATAAGTTCATGGTGGTTGGATGCAACTTTACAAGCGCCATTATAGCATGCATACATTTTCCTATTGAACTCAAAGGTCGACTATGACTTGACCGAAAGATCCACCTTGTATCTAACATTTCGACCAAAACTTATCTTGTACTGAGGTCGATTTTGTATAATGGTTGCAGGAACAGGATCAGGAGGAAGCTCGTCACTTAAGAGGAATGTTTCAGTAGTATCGTATGTACATTGTAATAGATTTTTATCCATTTTCTTGTTAGTTTTATCAAAACCATAAAGGAAAGCCTATTTTTGTGCAGCTTGAATGATGAAACGGTGGTAAAAATCATGGGAGCCAAGAAGTGATGCAGCTGGAATACAGTTTTAGGTTATGGGGATTCAAAAACAACTTGAAACTTGTCAAGGAAATGACAAGTATCTTGTTTATTTATCAAAAAGCCAAGAAGGTGTAATTATGTTTGTCCAAAATTCAAAGAATATAATTAGAACAATAACTCATGCACTTACCATTTGCTTGTTTGTTGTGGCAATACTATATGTTAGCTACTACATACTACGTGGTAGCTAAGAAAGAGGGAGTGAGAGCTACATATACATTGTATTTTAAAACAACACGTGGACTATTGACGACAGACCTCTTAATGTTGAGCTTCGATCAAGTAATGAAAGCGGCACATGAGATGGCATCTCCCTCTCCTAACTACCACACCACACAAACAAGAGGAATTCATGCCTTGACATACTTAACGTGCATCCACTCCCTCTAAACTGGTGGGTATTCAGAAGCATTAAATTCGAACTCATGACACGCCGACCACCAGTCAGTGATCTTGACCCCTAGGCTGCTGTTCCACACGTGGTAGCTAAGATACAATGAGCTACGTGGCCAAAATAAAATATTTATCTTTGTATAACATTTATAATTAGTTGGACTACCTTCGAATCGGCTTAAAGCAGATATTGGACTCGACTTTGCATCAGATTGATTCAATACGGCCTTAGCACATATTGCTTATGATAGTTTCTTCAAGATTCTGAACTGATGATGAAACAGACGAACTATTTCCTAAACCATATTCTAGTATATCTCAAAGATATTCCATAGGATTTATATGGGGATTAGTGATATGGATGCAGATATCTGTGGAGAGGATAAAATTGCCATACCCTTCAACAAATGTAAGAAAAAGAAATTAATTCCAAAAGCGAGCGAGAGGAAGATAAAAAGAGACTCATCCATGGCGACGCCCAAGGAGAAAATTGGTATAATTACATAACTATGTATATCATTTTTATTTAGGCTTCCATCAAGATTATTGAAACAGAAAAGAAAACTCACATGGCAAGTGCTTACCTTTACAGCTGCAGTGACACAAGTAACGCCCAACCCGCCCGATCACGCACGTAACGAAATCCTGAGTTCTAGAGGCAATATTTTAGAAGAGTATAACTAATATTGTTACTTTTTTACGATTATTTAAACATTAATACACAGATTTCTATCCCAGCAATTAGAAATATATCGATAATTACCTTCTTTTTTACAACAGAAAAAAGAAGATGTGTGTTTGTTTTATTTGTAAACAAAGCTATATTTGCCAGCTGAGTAAAACAAGAACTAAAACCACCATCTGTTCATAAAACTCATACTTTACTTTTTATGCAAATCGGCTTAATCGTTCTATTTGGGCTTTTCTTACACACGACTATTCCAGAAGCAAGAACGGCTAATTTGACGCCTAAGATAAAGAAAGCGGTGGAAAATCATTAGAGGAACATTCGAGTCAAACTCAAGAAGCACTTACAATAGGAGTGATTCAACAAGCCATTTCACATAGATTAAAATCATTGAGAACAATTCAGAACCAAAGAAAATGGGTTTCATATGAACGGAAGCTGAGTAACGTAGAATACTGATTTTTCACAAGGGAAATGGTGATTTCCAGGCATAAACGAAAGAGGTTTCTGCATCGTATGGGCACTGGTGCTGACAAATGCATCCACTACGATATCCCAAAGAGGATAGCATGCGAATTACTTGGTCAACCTCATATTCATGAAGTAAAACTCGTGTTTTGTATTTGGTGGGATCAGTTTGCTGTCAGGAATTATGAGTAGATCAAGCCGAATAAAACTATTACTGGGTCTTGCTGCTGAGCACCATTGAAGAGATTCGGCTGAACACACTCAGGAAAAAACCCACCTACTGCTACTCAAAATACGACAAAATACGTAACAAGGACCAAATTTCTTATAAAAAGCAGCATAAACATATGTACTTCTTGCACGTTGCATTTGAGAATAAAAAAAAATCAATTGATGGGATGACCTGGTCATTATATGTGCTTTAAGTAATCCACAACGGTTTTATTTTGTTCTCGCACATTATTAGAGATCCCAGAATCGAAACAACCCTAGATCATAATACTACCTCCATTTACCTGCAGAGTAAGCATTATTCATAAAAGGTCCTTCACACTTCTTCGAGTTTCCTTCTTACCCTAAAGTGCCCATCATTATGAAATAGGCTGAATCAACTCTTCAGAATATATGATATTTCTTCACGGATTAACAGTTCAATCCTTATGATCTTCAGCAAATTGAAACTTCCTAATTTAGATTAATCTTCGAAAACAGTAGCATTTTCGGGAGTCTAACAGTTTTGTCCCATGCTCGTCACATTCTGTTCCCCAGTCACTTAAGAGATCCTCAGTTCCAAGATTTAAAAGGCTGTTTCAGATCCTATTTGTTTCAAGATTTTGACGATACGCCACTATTATTTTTAGCTTTTAGTAATGGACTGAATTCCACTCAGCTCAGGTATTCTCCTCGTCACATGATTGAGGTTTAAAACTACGAGAACCATCCCCCATAGCTCTCATGTTGCTTAATAGGGCTGCATTAATATAACTCTTGCTCACTTACTCAGTTTACAAAAAGGAAATAAAAATGGTTTGTTAACACAGATCGTGAAAAGTTTTTCATGCTGAAGTTTTCAGTTGATTAAAAAGTTAAATTTGCACTCAAAGAAAATACCTTGCTACTTTAAGTACTATAAAGTGTACACCCAAGTTACAAGGTAATACAATAATTAATTAACGCTAAGGTAAAAAAAAATTGGCAGTTATAGATACTGCCGATAGAAGGGAAAACTCAGAACTTTTAGTATTAAAATTTGAAATTTCATAATGTTTGAATTAAAATTATCAACATCAATCTGGTTTTCACATCTCCGAGAAAAAATTAATGCATGTTTATATAGTTTTTTATTATTCAAATACATTACGGGCTATACAAAATTATGACAAAATATAGATACAATTCAATTGAAACAGTAATTAATATATAATCATATTATTTATGGATAGTATTTGTATTTACTTCAATTTCAGTGTATTTGATTTTTAGCATTATTTTAATTGTTTGCATCATTGTCATCATTATATAATTTCAACAATACTTAGACTTTTTGTACTTTCAATCATTTCATTTTGTTCTAAAAAGATACAATAGGCGCATAGTAACTAAAGTAAGAAAGGAAAATGTTTGATTCAAATTTATCTAAGTATCACGTAAAAACCGCATCGATCGTCGTTTTATATTTTTGTAGTACTGAGCTTTCGATCATTGGAAATATTTAAATTAAGTGTTCATTTAGAAATTCAATTAGTGGTAGATTTTTATCGTCTGCAAAGTTAATATTGAAGTCTCCACTTAAAATCATCGGTACATTATCATATTCTTCGCCAAATCTCTTTTCGAGTATTTCAGAACCTTCTTTTGTATAAATCATCAAATTTTCGAATAAAAATTGTTGTATCGGTCTCATAGATTTTCCAGGCGAAATATAAACGGAAACCATTAATATGTATTGCCCATTCTCGGAATCGCAACGAGCAACGCATATTTCACCTATATCAGAAACATTAACACCAAAGCTTCTAGTGAATTTAGTATGTATGTCCATATGTGAAGTAATGAAGTGTGACGTATCTTGAGTATTGTGATAAAGAGCTACGCCTGCTGCTGGAACTTCCGGTCTTTCATAACTTACAACAAAGTTGAAATTCAGAATATCAAGTGGTTCTTCTTTTTTCATATGAATTTCCGACAAAAGCATAACATTTGACTTTTTTACGATAACATCATTTTTTAGGTCAGCTCCATGCGCATGCAAACTTTGACAATTGAAAGAAAATATCGATAATCGTTTCTTGTTGGAGATAAATTCTAGAAATGTTTTGGTGACCGCTTGTAGTGTATTGTTTTGTAACAGTTTCAATTCTAACGTTAGATCCTCTCGATGACTTGTTGATCTTTTACGATGTTTATCTGTTTTTGAAGCATTTAGAGGTGTTCCTGTTCTACCAATCCAAAATTTCCTGCTTCTGCTAATATTATCTTGAGTAACCAAAAATAAACCTTGAATCCTCGTTACTCTGTTAAAGCTACGTAAACTAATTCTCTGGGATGTTTTTGATCGTATTCGTAGACAATAGCATTGATATAATTCTTCATGATGAATTAACGTAAGCAAAAGCTTAGCAGCGAAATTTAATGTCGAGGAGGCATAGTAATAAAGCAGTTTCGTTAAAAACATTTTTTATTCTTTCAATAATTCAAGTGAAACTTCTCGCCACTGAAGCAAATAAAAACATTTATGTTAAAAAAAGTATAATCATCAAAATATAATATTACCAAACTTTGGTTTAACTGATTCGAACCATCTTAAAAAAATACTGAGCAACAAACCAGTTGCACATCTCATATGCCCCCAATCGAAGAGCAAAATCACCTCGTCCGAAACCGACGATCTTTTCTCAACCAACCTCTGTCTCCTTAAATACTTCCACGAGCCAAGTTAGTTAAATTTACATTGTAGCCGTTGCCAACTACAAATCTCGAAACTCGCACAAAGGTTGGGTTCGAATCAGTTTATTTACTTGAGATCATGGCGCGTGGTTGGAAAAACTTAAGGACCATAAAAATTCGGATCCTAAAATAATTTTTTTTTTTCAAATGTCTAACAATCGGCCCCCTTTTTCCAACCTCCGCACCATTATCTCTTACAAATCAGTAATATAATTTCATTTTATAAAAATATGTTGCATACAATACTTTATTCACAATATCTTTATTGCAAGAGACAAATATTTGATCTAAATAAACAAAGTTCCATTCTCTTAAATAGAAAATAGTTTTCTACAAAATTCTATTAATTATTCCTTTATCATGGGTTTAGTAAAAATATCTGCCAAATTACTTTTGGTACTAACATATTTAATTTGAAAAACCTTGTCTTTTATTAAATTCCTTAAGAAATGGTAACGAACATCGATATGTTTAGTTCTATAATTTTCTACTGGTGAACTGTAAAAACTTATAGCAGCTTGATTGTCACAGGATATTACATTTTCACATAATTTCAAACTCAAACTTTTATCATTAATTATATTCTTTAACCAAATAAATTCCTTTGCTGCTTCCGTTAAACTAACATACTCCGCTTCCATAGTAGACAGACTAACGGATTTTGCTTGAAAGTTCGCCAGGAAATTGGAGTTTCGTCAATGAAAGTTATGAATCCTCCCATCGACACTCGGTCATCCCTATTTGTAGCAAATTCTGAGTCTGAGTAACATCTTAATTTTAGTGATTTAACTTTTGAAAGTTCCAATTTATATCTTTGAGTGTATTTTAAATAACCTAATAATCTCAATAAACAATTCCAATGTTTTATTCCTGGGTTTGATTGGAATTGGGATAGTACATTCACTGCATACATAATATCAGGTCTTGTGCGTATAGCAATAAATGACAAGGATCCTATTAAATTTCTATAAGGAAACGTTAAAATTTCTTCGCTAGTTTTGGGCGAATCTAATTTGGAAAGAATTTGACCTTTTGATATAGGCAATGAATGAACTTACAGGATATTTATATTTTTCATAAATTTTTACATAATTTCTGAATGTAAGATTTTTGATGTATAAAGAGACCATCATCTTGTTCTTCAAATTCTATTCCTAATAATTTCTTTGTTTTACCCAGAATCTTTAAATCAAAATTTTTCTGTAATAATTTTATTACAAAATTTACGTTTTCAGTTTCTCTACCAAATATTATGATGTCATCTACATAAAATAATAGAATTACATTATTTTCAAACATATATACACAATTAACCCACTCTAATTTCTTAAATTTCAATTTAATTAATTTATTTTCTAATTCCAAAAACCACTGTCGGCCACTCTGGTGAAGACCATATATTTTGCCTTATTTAACTTACACACTTTGTTAGTATCAGTTTCATATCCAGTTGGTTGCTTCATAAAGATAACGGTATCTAAATTAGCATATAAATAGGCATTAGTGATATCTACTTGAACATGCATCCATTTCCACAAACATACACAGATAGTGAAAAATAATCTTACAATAGTAAAGTTAACAACTGGACTAAATACCTCGTCAAATGATTCGCCTTTTAATTGTGTGTTACCTTGCGCAACTAAGCGAGCTTTGTATCTAACTATTTTATTATTTTCATCACGTTTTACAGTATAAACCCAACGGTTTCCTAAAATTTTTATGTTGTCTGGAGGATCAACCAAATCCCAAACCTTGCGTTCCTTCATTATGTTTATCTCCCTATCCATTGCATCATGCCATTTAGATGCTTCCCTGGATCTTATTGCCTGTTTATAACAGTTAGGAATATCTACTTCAACCATATTAACTTCCTGGGATTCAGTATCTTCCTTTCTAAAATCAAACAAACTCGGGTCATAATGAATGTTATTCTTATTACAGTATCGTTCTATCTCGTTAAAAGATCTCAAACGGGTTGCTGTCCCTTCGATACCATAATATACGTTGGATCCAGTTACTTCACTACCTATATTTCTAATCCACTTAACCTCTGAACATGGGATTAAGCTACGATTATCAGAAGATAAATCTGGTTTTTCAAATGATGTTGTGGGAGTTTCCGTACTTGTCTTTGAAACTAAACGACTCGCTAACGAATCTCTTACAGTATCAAAATCGTCCTCCTCATCATCATAATCAGGAAAGTTTAAATCAAGTCTGGGATAACCATTAGTTTTCGGTTTTAAAATCAATTCCTTTCCTATATTCATCGAATCTTACATTAATAGTCTCGACTAATTTATTTTCTTCTATTAACCATATCCTATAACCTTTAGTACGCTGTGCATAGCCCATCATAATTCCTATTTTTGCACGCATATCGAATTTCTTTCTAATCTGTTTTGGAACGCCAGCATATGCCAAACATCCAAAAGGTTTTAGATGCAATATTGATGGTTTTCTACCTGAATATTTTTCGAAAGGGGTTTTCTCACTGTCTTTGTGACAAATTCTATTCCACGCATAAGTGAAGCAAAGTAATGCTTCTCCCCAAAACTTGTGTAGAACTTCACTCGACTTAAGCAATGCTTTAATGCCATCTACAGCGGTTAAATTGTATCTCTCCGCTACCCCATTCATTTCCGGCGTATATGGATTTGTTACCTCGTGCTTTATACCCAGTTCTGCCAAAAAAGTATCCATATCTTTATTACAAAATTCTAGTCCGCCATCAGTTTTAACTGCTATTAATTTTTCTATTTAGAAAACGTTCTGCTCGTTTCTGAAATCTTATAAACGTATGAAATACGTCCGACTTTTTCTTAATGGGAAATACAGTCACTTTTCTCGAGTAATCGTCAATTATACTCAAGAAATATTTATTACCGCCTTGACTTTCAGTTGGCATTGGACCACAAAGATCCATATGCAACAATTCCAGTGGATGTTTTGATCTTACGGCCCCCGTCTTTTTAAAGGAAACTCTCTTTACATGGAATACAAGGCGACTTATTATCAGCTAAACGTGGGAGACCTCTTACACTATCATTTTTACTAGTTTTTATCAAGTAATCGTTATTAATATGGCAAAAGCGTTGATGCCATATTTCAATTGATCCGCATTTTGTTTTGTCAGTTGCATTAACAACTGAATTTATTTCTGTACTCTTGGGTAAAATATAATGGTCAGGCTTAAAAAAATACAAATTTTCGTGGCGTGTCGCCGAGAACAACTTTAGCCAGTCTTTATTGAAAACGTTAATTTTACCCTTGCTACCCACAAAAATGCGCACCTTTACTTTCTAATCTGGAAACCGGATATCAAATTTCTTCTTAACTTGGGACTAAATAAAACATCTGAAAAAGTTATTTCATGAAAAACTATCCTTATATTTTACCAAAAATTTAAGTTTACCGATTCCCTCTATTGGACAACTTTTATCCTCCGTTGCTAACGACATTTTCATGTTAGCTATTGGTCTAAAATCTAAAAATAAACTCTTGTCATTACAAAAATGACTCGTGGCAGCCGTATCTATTACCCAAACACCTTTATCCGAGTTTTCCTCAAATAAGTTACAATTAGTAACAAGGGACTTATTTAATTCTATAATACTACATTCAGCTTCACAAAATCTTAAATTTATATTAAACTCTGTGTTATAAGTTTCACTTGCAGTTGAAGGAGGCTTTTCTCGAGACTTTTTCTCTTTACAATTTACTTTAAGATGCCCATATTTATTACATAAATAACAAGGACCTATCATCTTACTAGACCGTTTTAAATGTTTGGTAGTTTTACAGTTAAATACCTTACCGTCCTTTTTCTGATATTCTGTTTTACCACTTGGATCTGCAGGAGTTGCAGTCGTACCACCAGGAACTGTATTTACATTTCTAGGAACTTTGCTCAACTTCTTCTTTGATAGGAAATTGCTGAAGTAAAACGGTCTCCGTTTTATCCAAGTCTTGATTCATAAGTTGAAGACGATTGGCTTCCAATATCAGCTCCGCTTCAATTTTGACAGCTGTGAAGTCCTCTTCTTTCCATCTGTAAATTTGTTGTACGGTAGACTGGAATTCCTGAGGAAGCCACCTTATTAATTGAAACCCTATGTAAAGGTCGTCCAATTTATGATCCACCTCTTGCAGCCTGGTTGCCGCCGTTTTTTACTCGAGATATGAAGATTCCGACATCTTCCCCTGGTTGGTATCTGTTCCGAAGAATTCATCCAAAAGCTGGATAACCCTGGCTCTTGTAACTGGTTCAAAGTGATCCTTTAATATTTTCCATGCCACTACTCCATCAGTTGTGTCTATTATCAGATTCTTCATATCTGAACTGATGCTAGTGTAAATCAGCGTATAGCATCGATCTTTCCGTAGTTGGAAGTCACACTTTTCCTTGTAGGTTGCCCCTTCATCAGGTTCCTCCGGCTTGGTCTGTATAATAAATTGCCAGCAACCATAATGCATTAAGATTACTTGCATATCATGTTTTCCATGTGTTCCAATTATTTTGGGTTAACACAGGAATCTGATTGTTCACTTCCATATTCAATACTCCATTTAATATACCAGCAACTGAAGTTCTTCAGAAATAATTCTATACTGGAACAATATTTAAATGGACAAAGTTCATGTTCTGGTTCAACTGCTTAAACCTGCCTCGACATAGAGCGTGGCCTGGGCCCATAACCACTATGATATAATTCTTCATGATGAATTAACGTAAGCAAAGCTTAGCAGCGAAATTTAATGTCGAGGAGGCATAGTAATAAAGCAGTTTCGTTAAAAACATTTTTTTATTCTTTCAATAATTCAAGTGAAACTTCTCGCCACTGAAGCAAATAAAACATTTTATGTTAAAAAAAGTA